>CAJVPI010000468.1:0-29323 GCA_910592345.1 Paraglomus brasilianum
TAACCGATTTTTGTATCGAATTTTTATAAAAACTTTAAAAACGATTGTCACCGCCATTCTTTTCGCCGGGGACTGTAGGACTACCCCTAACAATTTTTGTGCGCGGCTACGAACACATAAATTCTTTAATGACAGATGACGTGAATTCTGTCCCATTATCACTTTATAATGTTAACGTGTCACCGAAAACAATAGGACTTTACTTTTTAGTAGACTCGTCCAAGAAAATAGTCGCTCTGATTTAGTCATAAGTACACCTTTAGCGTTTAATCGTAGGTGTAAACAAATAAAGAACGCAAAACTCCAAGAAAATAGTCGCGCGTATGACAGATCCATTTGTAACCCTGGTTTACCCATATATGTGAGATCGACCCGGGAACATTTTCGTTAATTGTGCAACGAGAAATAATCAGACAACATTCATAGTACAACACTTATTGCTACTCAATAGCTTATCTTAAATCATTCCCGTTCATTATTTTATTCAATTTTGACGACGGCCACAGAATGGTTATGATCTTGCGACATTGGTCAAACAAAACTTTGTCGATGTATTTTTAATAACAAAACAAAAAGTGTAAACAAATAAAACAAATGACGCAAGTTGCAAAGTTATGTGACCGATTTTTTTGTCGTGTTACATGCATAAGAATAGAACGCACAAATGTATTGGTTGACTTTTTTTTTACTAGACGCGTATTTTGGAAGGAAATAGAATTTATGCATTTTATTCAAAAAACTTTTTTTGCGCGCTGTAGCCATCTCTGAGACGCAATACTAATGAACTTTGAGACTAATAGTACAAAGAAAAGTTGCTTCTTATTTTAAAAAAATTTTTAGTCATTCCAATTTGGAATTAATAATCGGTTAAAGTCATTGGTTGTTTATCAGGTAGTCGTAAAATTATTGAATAAACGTGGAAGAGAAATAAAAATAATAAAACACTTTAAAATTGTGTTGAGAATGTAGATTTTGAGACAAATAATAGAATACAATTATTTGCAATAAATTTAATGAGAATTTGATGTAATCTACTGTAACGGATGGTGGTAGTAGTAGTAGTTTGAATTTGGGTTTATGGGAACAAGTTAGGACAGAAGTACTTTGTGATTTTGAGCAAATTGAATTTGCAATTTGGTGGAACAATACAGGTCATCCAAAATGCTGGTTATGTACAGCTTTAGCGGTCCACGTAGCTGTACCAAATAAAGGGTCCACCAAACCAAAATGTTGGTTATGTTTGTTTCCCCAAATTTAATATATGCGCACAGTCTTACTATTATGTGACGACAACACTCCATTGTGACATGTAATTCCTAGGATTATCTCATCGATGAACACACCAGTTGCTACGGCGTATATTAATATACTCCTTATCCACCTTGTTATTATCATTTTAGCTCGTTATTTAGACTAGTGAAAGCAAATACTAATACTAAACGCCTCGCCTATCTTTACGCGCAATTATCCTTTATAAGGATTCGCACATGTCTGAGGATCCCTAACATGTCGATGCATACCAATAAAACGCTAAGTCGGTAACCGCTAACCCCTTTTAGAGTACAAGTCTTTAAAAATTTTTATTAGCCTATTAGCCAATTATCTTTATAAGGACCTCTTTTGTACGGACTGATGGGACTGATGCCTTATAATGACCATATGTGCTTTGCCACTATTAAGTGATACAGTCAACTGTCTTTAAACCATCGCCCGAATGGACGAATTATCGATTTATGGTGTGACAAAAAACGCCCCACACATTTTATTGTGAATATTAATCTGGATGTTTATCGAAAAAGTTTTTTAATGATGACTGTTTATTGTTATACTGTAATTTACGATAACATGAAACTTGACCTTCTTTTAACGAACTTCTGTATTGAAATTATCTTCGGTTTTTCGAGTTCGTTATTTGAACAGCTGAATTTTATCAAGCGTCCGAATTAACGTGAAATTGTTACATATATGGGAACGATCGGTCGATGGCCGAATTAAAGTTGTCTTTTACAATACTTAATTTATACAGTTGACCACTTACAGCTGTCCGAACCGAATTATCGAGATCTCATAATTATCGGACGAATAAAAGGAAGGAATCTGATATGCAAAAAAGAGTCTGGCATCAAACGTCCGGATTATCGAAAATCCGAATTAAGAGGCCGAATTGACTGTACTACGCTGCATGTACTTAAGGACTGCTGGTTATAAGGACCCGATTTTGCTTTGTCCGAGGTGATCCTGATAAAGAGAGTTGACTATACGTAGAATAGATAGTACAATGTTATGCGATAAACCATATTTTACCAAATTGAAATAGTAAAAAAAGTAAAAAAAAAGTTGCGAATTACAATTTGAGTAAAATCACAATGTTCACACGCTTTAAAACAATATCCCATTGAATTGATGGCCGACAGCGTATTCCCCACCCGTATGAGAAAAGTAGTACAAAACCTTATTTCGGGCATGCTTCCAGTTGAACTCGACGGACCCCTCTTTCTTTAACAATGATGGTTACGACATTGTCGTAATGCATTGCCAATTTTAGTGATATTCTAGGCCTTTTTTATCTACTTTGCATCTTATACGAATCAGAAGATCCTTGAAGTTTCATGAAAAGAAAAAACAATTTGCAGTTAATGTTATTTCAGACACAATAACTACGGATTTGTGGAAGTTAGCAACAAAATTTTCTAGCTTTGATTACGAATTTGGTTTACCTGAATTTAACCACAAAAATTTTCACACCCCGCTCAAAACGTTCTTGTTTGTAGCCGAGTGCCAAACGCTTATCGTATGGCCTTTGCTAAAATCCCTCCTTCTCTCATAATGGAACTAAAATCTCGTTCGAACAGCATAAAATTATTGATAATAAGTATTATTATCCAACTCTATGTGTAATACGTTCAGTGTTCACTCACCACTCGGTCGTGTTTAATTTATTATAATAGTTTGCAATACGATCCAGAAGCCGGTCTATTTCAATCCCCGGTCCGTATGCTGATAATTGACAAGAATTTAACTTCCGCATTCAAATTCAAAGCTCCTCCGTGGCATTTCGGCATCACGGCATCACCCCCAGCTGCAAACACTGATGCTCAAGAATCAATTGGATTGATAGATCGTAGTCGTCTTGTTTTGAATTGACATACGCGCAGAGTATTACAATGGAAACAAGCTGCTCTTTGACAACTTGCCGACTGGTATTCGACCCCATCTTGGTCCCTTGTCCTTTTGTGGTGGTAAATAGCCAAATGTATCTCTACAATTAAAAATAGTTAGACAATGTAGAGCTATTAAACCGAGTGAAAGAATTTATGTTACTCGTGTGAATGGAGGAGGTGAGTTTAATTAATTAACGTACTATACCAGATGTGCACTTATTTATGAAAAGCAAGAAAGAGGAGCTAGGGCGAACAGAGTTTCTCAAACGCCGACTTGTTGGCAAATCACAGCTCTCTGAAACAAACAACGCACCCCAAAGTGTGCTTGTCTATGATATTTCCCTTTTCTTTCGTTTCAACTACACAAGTATTGGTATACTTGGATATTAGTCTGCTGTTACCTTTTAACATCTAGCTCTAAAGCTGACTCTACATAAGAATAAATAAAACCAACCAAGTCGAGACAGTCTGAAGGGTCACGGAGATGTTTACCAGTGGAATATTTTGGTTGAAAAACTTTTTACTTTGTTGAGGCCACAAGGTTTGACTCGCGCGGTCCTATTTGACATTCTTCTGAACTTATGTTACTGGCAAATATGGCGTTGGAATTTTTCAAAAAGAATAAGCGCGTGATTTAGAGACAAAGCAGTCAAAGAGTATGAATATTAAACGTTCGACCTTACGAAGGACTGACAGGAAAAAGGGGCCTTTTGTCTTACTTGTTATAGCTTTCATATGAGCAAAAATATCGTTCCACATATGGGAATTGGCCATGCTTCCCGTAGATCGTTTTGGCGATGTATAACGACAACAATTCCCTTTGATAGCCTGCAATGGTACCTCGCTTTTCGGTTTACATCCCATGCATGAAACAATCTAATTTCGAACCATCCAAACAAATATGTACGTGCGTATCAACAAAGATATACAGTATACATACATACACACAAAATCTTTGGCAGGCCTTGAAATTACCTGGTAAGACGTATGAAAAGTTTTTGTACTCAGTATTGTTATGAAGCTGATTGCTTGAAAAAAACAAAACAATAATGATAACTTAAAATGTATTACCGTTGTATAGCTGCGGGTCGGTGTGTACGATTATATGTGTAACCTGTCTACTACCGCTTCATGGAACTGCAATAATATTTGGTTTTGTTTGTTTTTTTTTTTGAAAATTACAAGCAATTAGCTTTACGACAATACTTGAATTATATCGTACAGAAATTTTCGAATAAAAATTATTTTCAAACAAAGCTTATTATATATATTAGCTTGTGTATCTCTCAATTACAATAAGTAGAATAATCGCGTCTGCAGCTGCTGCACGGGAACTGTTCTCGCCGTAGCTAGCCGCCGTTGCCGTAGTGTAGCAATATCAGTAGCCATTGCCTCAAGTCCGACCTTTAATGACTCTTATTGTGGTAATATTCCGTTTTGATTTTTTCTTCTTCAAGCAAGTACTGTTAATACAGCATATCAGCACACTAAACAGATGTAGTTTTACAGAAAAGATTATACTCTGTTACACAGCCTTTTGCTTAATCAGATTTTGTCTTTTTAGATGCAATTCTAATATTGTATTTCGTAAATGTCCAATTATGTTTCAATCAACTGTTGCTATACTACATAGACAGCATACATTTACGCGTCTTTTTTAAGATGCATTAACCTCACAATAATAAATAGTTATATGGCGGTGCAAAAAATTTGATTACCAGTTTGTGATAAATTAACATGTAGGAACAATTCAAATCACGTAAAATTTTGACGTCCCATGGCCGTCAATTATTCTTAGTCAACTTTTTCAAATACTCATTTACTATTCCCTTTGTTTTTTTTTGGCTTTGATGATTGAGAAGTTAGTATGCCTAGTTAAATAAACTTTTACTTATCCGCAACTTTTTTTCAACTATTGCCAACTTCTAATACTGATGTAAAATTGTTCAAGTAGAGCACGTTTTATATATGAGCGGGCTATTTCGAATAAAGCCATAAAGTCTGCAAGGTACAATTACCCTCTTTATTCGAAAATAGTTTGTTTTTATTTTATCGCACTTGCTGGATAAATTACCATTATTGTCATAGATATTTGACAAAATTAGAAACTTTTTTGAATGTCAGAAAATGTCAGCAAACTGCCTTTAACACAAGTTTAAAATCACATTGGATGAAACTGGCAACGTGCCAGATTATTCTCATATCTGGACACATTTAGTGTTTAAATCAAATAGAAGTTACCTACAAAGGTAAATCTTGTTGTTACAATAGATAATGGGCCAGCAGCATATTAGATTATTTGTAGATTTTCTATTACCAGACAAATTTAATTTCAAAGTTAAGCTACTAATTAGCTTATTGCTTGCACTAAACAAGTTGATAATATTAGAATGTTGGCATTTTAGTTCTGTTTAAACCTGTAGGTATCATGGCTCAAAAGATAGCTAATGAGTTATACCATAAATTTAAATTGTTAAGAAAAAGCTGATATGCTTTATCAGAAGGTCATCAATGTTAACATTAGTCAAAAATAGCAAGAATATTTACAACAACATTATCTTCAGCAATCAATTTAAAGATATTGCTTGTCCAAGCTCGTTAGTAAATAGGGATGCATAAAAATTTAATTAAAAGTAAGTTGTAGTCAGGATAAGGTATTGTTAATATGTACTGCTTGACCAAGAGAAAGTGCTGACAGTGACCATAAAATTTCCATTGCGTTATGAAATGCAATTTTTTGTGTCGTTGACTCGCAATCTTAGTGTCAATAGATTTTGAACTTACGTAATCAATATTTAAATGATTGACATAAATAATACTTATAGGGAGTGCATATGGTTATATCTCCACGTTCGAACTTAACGTCCTTTTTCTTGGCATGCCATTCATTATACGAGTTATTTTAGTACCCATAATTTATTGCTTTCGTACATATAAAAAATCGTAATACTTATTATTCGAATCTTAACCGGAAAAGTTAATTGAAGCGAACCGCAAGCCTATTAATTTCATCGACTTATTATTCAATAGATAATTCGATCAGTAGAATGTTCCATTGACTCTATATTTGTAGATTCCGAGTAATTTGCCCATTTAAGGACAACGTTAGGCTGTAGCTGTCACGCTGCTGTCAATGTAAAAGATGGACATGCGATTATGATAAATGATTGTGTAAGACTTTATTTCTGAGTTACATTTACATGCTAAAGCTAATTTAATGTTATCTACCTCGATATACAAGGGGTGAAATAAAGAATATGGTTTATGGTTTTAGGAAGGAAAGGGGGTTTATTATTCTACATATGTATGGCCAGGATGCTAACGACATTTGTATGGCCAGGACGCTAACGACATTTTCGGGAGACATTAAATCAACTAACCAGTTTGTATAAATCGTTCCTAGAGTACCGACATACTAACAGGTATAAACAGGCATTGGTAATTTGCATCTTTGTTTACTGGCATCACTTACAAATGAATGCCGAAATTGCTCGATTATGGATATTGAGTGAAAAAGTCACATTCCACTTGACATTTTTTCGTTCTCTATTTCATTCCTATTGGCGTGCTTTATTCAGATAGCGTATTTCCTAAATTTGCATATTCATCCGTGACGGTGGTAAAAAGTAATTGTTCCAGGCGGTGATTACCATTTATACGCCAGGTACTATAACAAGTGTACCTACCATTTTTGTACATTCCTATGATTCCAATCATTTAAGAACTCATTGTAACTGTGATCAACAAGTTGTCTGTGGTTAGTTAGAATACTAATTCCATGTGTATAGTCATCAAAGTTATGACCGTGTAACAATTCGGTTGCGGAAAAAAGTTTATTATTATCACAAATACCTATCGTTAAGGCCTCTTTAACTTTTATGTTAGATAAGAGCACTTTACAAACATGGTATTATTAATTTCGAGTCTATTGTTATGTGGACAGTGGCCAAACATATCGATTGTGTCATGTTGTATGGTTCCAAAATGCCTATATTGTAGATCTTCCGAGTCCACAGATCGAGATCGTAGAAAGAATTCTAGAAAAAAGAGATAATTTAATGCTCGAGCCAAAGTAGGTCCCAGGCTGTATATCATGATGTCTTAACTTCCAGCTATAAATGACTATATTCTGAATGGACCACGCTATCCATTGAGAATAACATTGGTCTTCCCATACATGTTTAATACCTATCAACGTAATTGACTCACTGGTTTGATGTATCGTAATTAAGAGATGTAACACAGACGTAAGATAGATTACCTAATAAATATAATAGTGTTTAAAACACTATTAATATTTGCACGTTCGATAACAAAAATTGTCACACACCAAAAATTTCTACCCCTTAGTGATTATAAAATATTTAATTCCGTAAGATGAAATTTATTCTTAGAATATATCAGCCACGGGAAATTTATCTTATTATTTTTTGAAAGTTTTTTATAGTGATCATCTTTGGTATATATAAACGTATTCTTTTCTTCATAGTTTTTTGGTGCAATGTATGAACCAATAAGGCCATTCTGTTAGTACGACAAAGTGAAGGGCCAACCGGAGTCTATCTACAGAACGATTGTAAAAGGAAATGGGAGTTTTTGTACCTAGTATCTTCATTACCAGAACGTTGGTAATCGTGAGGTATTCAAGAATATATACGATCCCTTGACAAACAAGAAAAATTGCATCAGCCCACGGGTGGGCGAAAAGCAAGGTCAAGCCCATTGAGAAACCAACGAAAACAATCATTCTCAGGATATGCATGCTAATGTGAGAATGTTACTTCATTTGTTTATCTCCATTAGCCTTAGATTCCAAATATACATCACAAGAAGGGTATACATAAATAACACTTTCTTCCGCAGCTTCATATTGTGTTGCTTCTTTATTTGAGATTACTTTGTGTTCATTTATGCCAAAGGTAATAAATATATAGTTTATTTTATATTTCACTATTGAGTACCGTATAACAAACATATTGTGTAACAATATTACATTCTTATATATAGGCAGCACTACACCGTTTGCGTATTTGCAAGGTTTGATTCTGCCGAATCATATTTGGTAAGTCTATCATAACCTTCTTCTAAAGACCATCACACAATAATGAGCAGAATACACTCATGCACACACACACACACACACACACATATGCATGTATATATATAAATATACGATAAATTTAGAATACAAGTGCTATTAATATATCATAAAGTTGTTATGTTAAATGCATAATATTGGTTTAATCTGTGATTATTTGAGCTATCGCCGTCATCAGTCACTAACAATCCATGTGTTATCTATAATACTTGATCTTTCCTACAATCCATTTCACCCAACGGCTAGAATCACACCCTCTCCTATCTCGTTGGACTAGATAAAGGCATGGATCATTCAATACATTTACTCTATACTCTCTATAGATGCGAGTATTATAAAAACTCTCACATATCCTTTAAAATTAATCACATCTTTTTTTTTAGCAGCACGCGTACCCTCTAGCAAGATCTAACATGGTTATCTTTCTTCTTACTCATAAATTCCAGGCGCTGTTCGGAGGAAACTTTTATTAAGCGTGTGACAACCAACTCCAAATCCTTCTTTACACTCATTCGTATCAAGAAATAGACTGTTCGCAACAGCTCTTTCTTGCTTTCTTCTTGCTTTCTTTCTTTCTTTGCTATGCTGTAAATATGAGTTCAGCCTACGCGTATCCAGGTTATACAAATATGCCAGCTCCGTCAGAAAATGTAATTCCGCAACAACCGCCAAGAGTGTGAGTATAAAGTTTTACAGTTTTTATGTAAGTTTCTGTAGAACGCGCTACTATCGACGTTAAGAGTGTTCGATATGTGTCAATTGGCTTTGTACAGTAAACCTCTTGAATCAAGAACAAAAAATTTTAATGGCTGATCTGTGGTTAACCAATGACTGAGCACATTGCGAGTAATTAAGTTTAATTATTATAATTAACATTGAACTAACGATATATATGTATATGTATATATTGCTTCATTACAGTTACCGACTCGAAGTATCGCAACAGCCAATAAGGGCGAGAATGTGTGGGTTTGGTGAAAAAGACCGACGCCCAATAGATCCTCCTCCCGTAGTACGTCTTATCATGACTACACCCGATGGCAAACCAATTCCCGAGAGGTAATTATGAAAACTTTTATCACACATTTTCTTTTCCCCTTTTTCATATCCCCCCTTCTTACTAATGCGACGATCCCATATCACAAATTAAAAAAAAAAAAAAAAACAAAGTTCCGTCGATCCCTCAATGTTCGTTGTTCACGCGGGATTGTGGTCCAATAACCGCAAGGAAGAACGTAGCCTTGTAATTAACCCATCTTCTATACCAACCCAGTCGACAGGACCTTCCTCTACCGTTATGTCTTTGAATGGGCCGACGTGTACTCGTAATCTCATGGGATCGTTGACTTCATCTGCATACACTCTGACAAATCAGCATGGTCAACAAGGAATTTATTTCGTATTTCAAGATCTTTCCGTAAGAACCGAGGGCACCTTTACCCTCAAATTTCAATTTGCCGATATTAGTCAGTTGGTTAAACGGTACGAAAAATCTTTACATCCCAATATTTTTTATGATCGTTGCTTATCCCCATAATACTGATCTATCTGATGATCAGTGGAGGACCCCAAAGTCAGGTACGTGTCGAAGCTGAGGTGTATAGCGAATCCTTTACTGTCTATTCTGCAAAGAAATTTCCTGGCATGACAGGTAATCACTCAGTTTGTGCATTTCTATTTTTGGCCTCTACATTAGCAATAATTATTAAATGTTGATATCTCAAATTTCAACTCTACCATTTTAATAATTACTCTAGAGTCAACTGAACTCTCAAAAGCTTTTGCCAAACAAGGAATAAAAATTCCTATTCGTAAAGAAACTCGGTATCGTAGACCTCATGATGATGTTCGCCGGATTTTGGAGGGCCCAAACCCGGGAATCACATCACTCCCTGCATCTGGGGATCACGATATCGACAAGTCAGATAATGGCGAAGACAAAGGTCCGGAATACGAAAGTGAGAACGATGACGATGTTGATGATAATAGATCTTCAACTAAGCACAGAACGAATTGAAAGATAAAAACTATGTCACGAACAACATTTAAGGTTGACATGTATATAACGAGCAAAGAAAAAAAAAAACACGCGCAAACAAAAAAAAAGACAAACATTCTCTTTCGTTACTCGATCAATTGTTATCGTTGTCGTTATTCCAAGTAAGGTATGACAATATCAACTAACAACTACTGTAAAAGATATAAGACTAAGTTGGATTTTGTACAAGTCTCGTTTGGTGATATCTTTCTTGATACTAATATGCCATATTCACCATTTAGACTTTGAACTTAAAATATACAGCTGTATTACTCCTGCACTCTCGCAATATGTTGTTAGAAAAAAAAGTCTCTGGTGTCAAGTGAAGTTACTCAGATTTTGTTTATGATTTAAACCTTCCTGCAGCGATATGAAACAGTTTTTACAGTTAACAACATACAGATCTTATGAGGGGAAAAGAGCTTAGGATATTTTGACTGGAAACAAATTTGTTGCTTTATGTAAATATGATTGTTATGAATAAATCTTTAAGATAAGTGGTTGTTCAGCCTTACCTGAGAGTTGGAATGTGATGTTATTAGCTAAATAAGAAAGTCGGTCAATATGTAAAGCGTTCTGGAAAGCTTTTGCTTTCAAAGATGGGTCAGCAATTGGATCCAAATGTTGGTTATGTTTATCGCACATACATGTAAATGATTGCATCTCACTGTTGAGTTTATTAGCTGCACGATTCAACGCAGCAACAAATCATTGCGAGTTATAAGCAAAGCTTCGGTATACCAAATACACTTGAAATCTCCTATATTGATTAGTTTTGTGAGTGTCGTCTCCTATGTTCTTGTCATTTTGGGTAGATTTTCGCGCTTGACGTACCGCCGAGAACATCATTACCATATTTGATATAGATCATCAACATTATCCCGAATATACTGAAATGGGCACTCCTGATTTAATTAATTAGTTAACAAATATTTCCAAAACAGACTAAATTAAGCTGAACGACACAACAATATAACGAGAATAAAGATACTATAACAATACATTAGCTAAGCAATTGGCAAACCTGTTTGGATTAATAATGGTATTTATGATTTGTAATATCAATAAATAATTAACAATGATTACAAAACAAAAATAGATAAATTAAGTTTATGGAGACCCGACGTTTTAAGCGCGCTAGTAAAATTCAAGGTCGATGGGAGACTCAACCTAGTGAATTTGTTGATTTTACTTACTACAAAAATACTGCGTAAAGCTGCACCTCAAAATCATAATCGGATTTGCTTATTGTCACCAACATCGTTAACTGCTGGTGCTGCTGCTGCCGCTGTCGTCGATCAGTATACTCATTTAGCTACGTATTGCATAATTTTCATAGGTGGACGTTTCATCTAGATTAATTGACAATCGGTAACGCATGTTAATAATATTTCGCGTACAGAGACCCCGAATATTACTAGTGAATTGGATAACACACTAGAATCATTCAAACAAAGATATACGAGACTTATCAGTAAATTAACGAAGAAGGTAGTTTTTACTATCAACAATAGCATATTCGGTATGATTATTGGTATGATAATCTTGATATAGAAAATATAAATTTAGCACTAGCTTGGCGTTTTATCTATTATGAATATTCTTAATTACAAATAGAAGACAAACAAAGAAATCGATAGATGGATAAATCTATTCATATATATTCATACACTGTGCATTGTGTTTGGTTTAAAAATAATAATATTTATTAAACAAATATTGTGATTAATAAATAATGGTACTTGTGACTGTTCGAACTGCTCATGTGATGTGACATCACCCGACGTACCACCGTTCAAGACAACACAAATGAATTTCGAGCATGTATTATCTAATAGAAGCAAAATAATATTAAGCATATTATAGTATAATATTACAGTTGTTTATGATATGATAACATTGTCTCTATTCTCCAATTATAATTTATTCAATTTTTAAATGCAATACTTTCTAAAACAATTAGTATCTTCCCCCAAAAGCTGAAACAAATACAAAGAACTTATGCTGGTAATCAGTAGCACACAACATAAATTAACGCCAACAGCATGATAAGCACATACTTAACCCCTATTTGCAGCATTTTCAATTATCCCCGCATCCGATGTCCCAATCACTTAGGCGCTGTTTAAGATTGTTATTATTATTAAACGTAATAACTGTAATTATTTGCATAAGAATGTTAACATCTTTAACGCGACACAAATCTCCTGGTACTTGTTCATTCACAGTAAGTCCCCATTACTTTCATATTTCGGAGCAACGCATTTAACATTATTAAACAAGGAATGCAAAACCGTATGATTGGTTGGAATCGCGGACACAGAAGCGTATAGCAATGGGACTGTTACACAGCGTGTTTTTTTCTTACAACATGTTAACCCCTTACCAGCCACACCTATCCCAGCAGAGGCTTTTAAATACGTGTAACGATGCTGACTACCATTTATGTCAAAAAACGTTTGGGCATCAGGTAAGGTAACACAATGTTTATGGACAATTACTTGGAACATGGCTCCGGGCGAAGTTTAATCCAGAGATTGTTTTACTATTGTGTGTGTGATGTGTAACAACAAAAAATCCAGAAGACTCTCGTTCAAAAAGACGAAAGTAACATTTACATGTTTATACTGAAACTTTTGCTCTCCTAGACCAAAAAATTCATAGACTTGAAATTTAAAAGCCGAGTCTTTGTGGGAATACTATATAAGCGGTTACGAACCACCGTAAATAGTATATCTTGCCAACGTTTTTTTCTCCATGACGTAATTGGTATTGCGCATGCATCAAGAGAGCTTACGTAAAATTACAAGGTTTCGCCGGCAAAAGGATTTATTCTGTGTTTCTGTAACTGCTAAACTTGTTATACGACTAACGAGTGTACACCATTCTTCAGTAACCTAAAATCAACAATAGGCTTGGAAATCAAGTTAACTGACAAGAAAAGCCATATAAAATTATATCAATGCGTTTATACAAGGAGGGTAACTAGGGATCATCACTTGAGTGACTAACCTGAGATAAGCGATGCATACTTAAAATTTGCGGATAGAATGGATCAAACGTTGAATTAAGGATAAATTCATTTATAAAATGATAAAAGCCTACGATTAATTACGCAATTTGGCTCAAGTCAATTTACTTACAATTGACCAGAAAACTTGCCCCGCTTAGCTATCATGAAATCATTTCAACATCTCCTGGCTTAGTAGCGGTTTTATCGAATTTCCCAATCGAATATAAGTTGTTTCGGCCATATAAAACGGGGATTTAGAGGGCTAGAATATAACTTACATTAGTTGAATACAACTTAATTTTAACATATTTTCTTTGGTGACATCTTTTTCACTTTTAGTCTTTTGCGTTGATTTTGGAATTCTTCCTTATCAAACATTACCAGCGTTATCTCTTTATTCGTACACATAAAGTATTTGACCAGGAAGTTGATCTCCCCACATGACTGAAGACAATTTCATGTTCTAGTGTCGATCTAGAAGTCTTAATACACATGTAATAGCGAGACCACATTTTATAGATTGCTGCTACATTATTGTCAAAATAATTCCTGGTTGATATCTACCTTTTTCGTCCATGTGATAGCTTTTGAAAAAGGAAGAAAAAAAAGAGCGCTAATTTTCTCAAGAGTTCTGTGCTAAATAAATTACAGAATTCCGCCACACCAACTCGCGAAAATGAAGTCTTTGACAAAACCTGTAGGAGAGAGAGATCAAAGACGATTTAATTGCTCTCAATAACTAAGTAATAGCCTCAAATAAGGCTTCTGACCTAAAGACAAACAATTTGTCTGGAAGAAGTAAAATCAGCAAGTTTGAATTTTTAATTAATCAGAATTAACCCATAGTGCCAAATTTCGCGCCGGTTCTAAATTAATACAACATGCATGAATTTGAGAACCAAATATAAAATAAGTTGGAACTCTTGTCTGTGAGCAGAAAGTCGCTGGCAGGTCCATCTGAAATTATGCTCGATTTAAGTCGCCATATCACTTTGTTTAACAAAATTTTTCATCCGTACGTTGTGAATATACAGCTCTGTTAATAACTTAGAACGCTTGAAAACTTGTTACAAACCCAGAAACATTCATGCAGCAATCAATTCTGCCATTAAAGAAAACTAAAGTACTAACTAACCTACTTTCAAATGTGGGAGCAAGCCCAATCGTATACACACATCCGCATCAATAATACAATGCATAGCAACCCCAAAACACTCGGCCCAAAGCGTTGATGTGTAATAAATATTAACAAATTTGACATGACCTGTCTACCAACTACAGCCAAATAACAGAATGTCAAATTTTAATGGTGGTTGATTCATATTCGGTCACCATTTCATAATTTCTATATTATCGCTATATTAAAGATTACATTTGCGAGATAAACTTTTACTTAATGAGGTCACATTAGGCAAGACTGCAAAGAAGTAACGTGTTTAGCATAAACTGTTACTTTGATGTCTACACAAAATGCATTAATATACAGTAGTTCTTTTAATAAGAATATAGCACACTCCTGATGAGAAATATTGTAAAATCAAAATTCGTAAAGCTTTCTTATCATCTAATGCAAGAGATTATGTGAAACTTAATTATGAAGAGTAATATAATAGTCTATAGCATCAGTAAAGGAGACTTTCAGCTTTAGAATTCTGCATGCGAAAGTCATGTCAAAGTCAGCAGACAGTTCCTTTCTAATTTAACTAATTGATTGATAGATAAATTTTCTATACAATTAAATATTTTATTTTCATATATTCTTAGTTTGGCGAGCAAGAATTTTCCTCGAAACAGGTAATGAATAGGCTATAATTTCAAATAATGCGTAGATATTAATTAATATTGTTCCTCGGCAGCTCATTTCCCCGACAATCAATGTTTCCCCGAAAATTATTCATTTTCAAAGTTTATCTTTTGTCGATAGTTGAAACAAAGCTGGTGGACAGATTTAGGCGTTTTGACAAGCACTAACAGATCAAGCTTTCACAGATGCATTACAGTTTGATAAACTTTTGAGTTATCATAAATAATACCACGACGAACGATCTCTGATAAAATAACTGATGTCGAAATATTTTGTCGGGAAATGAGCTGTCGGGGGAGCTGTCGGTGAGTATCTTTAATATTTTTAATTATTTTACTATCTTTTAGAAAACTTAATAAAATAAAAGAATTAGATGCTTGTGATTGCCTTGACTTAAAAAGTCCCAATATCACTTTCTCAACTGCCGTCTGTTACGTAGAAGAATCTTTGAGTGCAGTCGGCCGATTGCTTCTTTAGGATTTGTGTAAACTCTCCCCAATACAGTAGAAAAAGTATTTGTCTAGATAGTCCTTTTCTGCGATACTTATTCTTTTTACAATTTATTAATTCCAACTACAATTGAATCAAAATCAGAACTTTCACACCCTCTCCTTAATAATTCTACATTATTCTATTTTTCCATATGAAAGTCTTAAATGTTGTCAATCAAAAAGAGGAATAAAACAACTAATAACAATAAATAAATAATTGTGTATAATACTAATACATTTACAGAAGGGCCATGTAATCCTCCATCTGTTCTTCTCAACAATTCACTTTTCTACCAAGGCAACGACTCTTTTCTCTTCACCAGATTAGAATCATCGGGAGACAGGCTATCTATAGAACCAGCAGACTTGATTCCGTTGTCAGCAGATTCATTACTAGGCCTAGGAAATGTTGCTGATCTTGTGGTGATGGGGAAATTCTCAATGCCGTAAACAGAGTCGACCGTAACACGCAGATTTCGTTTACGTGTAATTTTGGCTTCTTCAAAGTATTTGTGAACACATTCTGTGCCCCATTTTGAGATTGAGTAAGATGGGAATAATGAGCATAATGGAGATCAAGAAACAACATGTATAAATATTCTGTGCGCATTGTGTAATGTATGTACCTTGTAAGAATGTCTCCAGCTCTCGTGAAAACGAATAATCTAGAGCTGTCCATCCTGCTGCATTCTTGACATTATACTGTATACCACTTTCAATTAAAAACTTGACCACCTAAATGTTATATTGAATATACAAGATTATATCAAGATTTCTTGGTAAATAAATTGAAAATTGTTCATGGCAAGTGATTACCTGAAAGCGATCCCATGCAGCAGCACTACAAATAGACAATATATTTAGCATATAATATCTTCACATATACAGTAACAGATCGTGATGAATACATACAAGGCAAATAGATTTTACTCACTAGTGCAACGCCGTATTTCCGTCATGATCAGTTTGATTAATATCTGCTCCGCTTCCAAGAAGGAACTACCAATAGCACAATACCAATAGCACGTCAATTGTTAGAAGGTGTAAATCCAAAGACAAGCATGTGTCTAGTACTTACTTTGATTATCTCGATATGACCTTCTTTACATGCCAATATCAACGCCGTTTGTCCCTTCTTATTTGCCATATCCACGCTGTCTGGGAATACCGTGACAAATAATTTTACAATCTAACATCGAGTAGAAGAATGAGCTGTGGTGGTATGCGAGTATTTCAGTAATCAACTTTATAAATACCTCCAAGTAATCATATTGCGCAGCAATGATAAGGGTTGTGTTATTCTCGAAATCCTATTCAATAACCAAATTCGAAAATAACATAATCGCTATTATTAGTTTGGGTTTCTTTAAAAAACGGCAACCCATTTGTGCTGAAATCACCATGTCTCCGCTAGTACCTACTCTGGATATTTCGTAGTCTTCGTGACCGTTCTGCAGTAAATATTCTACGGTAGCCGTATGGCCATACCTGGTGGCGTACATCAATGTAGTCCTATCGAAACCAAGCGTGAATAATATAAACTCATGTCTGATATGCTTTTTATTCCGCTAGTCCATACCATCCATTCTCTGAATCAGGATTCTGTAAATTAGTCTTGGTACTAAGTCGCTTGATGAGTTGTAGATTACCCTCACAGGCAGCCCTTCGAAGACGGCGGCGGGGATCTTCCAGTGGCATATGATAGAATACTAATAATAATAATAATAGAGAATATACTGGGCATGTTGCAACAAACAAAACCTGACAAAGTGAATGAACATTGACGTCACTAGGAATTGGTAGTATACTAGAATTGCAGGGGTTATTATTTAAAACCCAACGGGAAATTTGACCGCAATCTGTCACAAACACGTGCTGCAAACAAAGTGAAGGGGAGGAAGCAAAAGTGTGGGAGGTATTCGCGATGTCGCGTAGCAAAGATCGGATCAATGGCAAAACCTATTCTTAGCATAAACGTTTAAGCCTTTTCCAAAAACCAGCCAAGGAATAGCAAGGCATATAACAACCCTCTTATTCCTCTATTTGGATCTTAAAGGGTTCGGTCAATGTTCGCAAGAGGCTTCTCCTCTCATAAGTTATCTTTCTTTGGTCCGTGTCTTTCAGTTTGATAATGTAAGGAGCAGAATTTTTTTGGTAGATTTAATGTAATTTATTTTTACGAAGGAAAAATTTGTCTTTGTCAATTTGGAGTAAAACAACAGCTGAGCACGTATCAGCTATATTAGTCCACATCAGCCATTTTGAATTCACATGATCCAATTCTGAAAATATTTTTGGGCGTTAAAAGTACTGATTCAGCACATACAATAGTAATAGTCTGCTAATATTTGTTCCGTCGGAGTATAGTTGGCCCAACGCATATAATTAGTTCCTTGTAACCTGATTTAATAAGACAATGTGAACAATGTGTTTGCGATCAAATATTCTTCTATATTAAACCCTCTAACTATTTTTGTTTATCTGGCTTGCTATTTGTGATGATCACGTATATAAGCTTTAGAATAAGCTTAACCATCTGTTGACTTCTTATTTGTTATTAGACCAAATATTAATAGCTATTAGAATTATAGTAATATAATTACTACATATGTTATCCACGAAATTTGAACCACTTCGGGCTTTCCTTCCCTCCTCCGATATCAGCAAAATCTCCTTAATTTTAACCCAGGGATACGTTGATTAAGCCGGAGTTCCGACTTTTCGAAAGTAATAGTCAAATCGAACTATTCTTTCCAGCATGCCTTGCTGTTAGAATTGGCTCCAACTCTCTAAGATGGCTTAAACGCGACTAGCTTCCTTCTAAGCAACAAATCGCTCCCGTTCAGCACTGACAACTATTAGAACAAGAACTAACTATTAGGATGATGTCTAATTGAACTTGCCTTCGAAGAATTTTGAACCGCTCCTTTGTCTCAATATACTTGAACAATAAGTCATTGCTGATTTTAATATTTTTGCGATAATCACACCTCTGAAGATTGAACTATTATAAGCGTAGCACACTTTCTGAGATCTGTCACAACCTCGTGAGTCGTGAGTGGCGGTCGTTTTTGCGTCGGTGTTTTTTGGAGCCAAGGAGTAGTAGTAACCAGTGTTGAAAAAAATTGCCAAAAGTGAAATCTACGAGTGGTAAGGAACTAATTATTAGCGAACGATCTTGGAAAACATGGACTATAATAAGATTTTTCGTAAGTCGCTTTTAATCGAATCTTGGCGTGTATATTTTCTGAATAATTATAATATTTTTAATCTTCGACTGAACAGTTTTTTATTATTCCGAGTAATTCAAAGTTTTAATTAGTATTTTCTTGGTAAATTATAAAATAATAAATATTTTCCTAACATAATATTTTTTGCTGCCTTCAGTTTAAACATTTTTATTTCACCTGGTTTCTCTGTATTTTGGCATCTTCAACTATGCTATCCTTTGAGTATTCTAGTATTAATTTAGACAACATTCTTCAAACATTATAATTAATTACGTGTTTTGCTTTCGGAAAGATTGTTGATATAGCGTTACTCTTATTCGTTCACCCAACTGATTTTCACCTTTTTATTTTATGCCAAGTATGTTCTTGGAAACTTTTCCTATAATTTGGCCTTACATAATTAACTTATTTGCTTGAATACCAATAAAAACACTTGCGGGGATGATCTGACTTATCTGTTGGTAGGAATGCGGAATGCGGAATGCGGAATGCGGAATGCGGAATGCGGAATGCGGAATGCGGAATGCGGAATGCAGAATGCGGAAATTATGTCCATTCGTAAAATAATCTCTACTGCTTGTCATAATTGCCCATGCTCTTCTGCAAGTTTTGTAATGGTTTCTCTATAACTTAAGCTTAGCCGATACTTTTTTGTGAACATTTCTGCAGCATTGCAAACCGTTGGTAAGCGTTGTCTAACTTCATAATGCGCTTTCTTTTCAAGACCTGCAATAAAGTCTCGATGAATGGATTTACAGTATAACTTATTCTGCTGGTTACAATGGAGGTAATGAAATTGACGTGTTTACTAGTACTTGGTAATCCGCATAATCCAGGCAACGTCTTTAGCGATCGTTATCACGGTTTTTCGTCGCAGTTCTCTTGTTACAAAGATCACAACACTTGGAAATTCATAAAAATAAATACGCGTTCTGGAATGAGATCCCAATAATAAACCGCTCTGCAATCTTTCAATCTTCACGGTCTCAGAATTGAATAAAGAGAAGTATACATATAAACATATTACTGATTAGTATTTCGCTTTATTGTTAATTCTCATTTTCGCGTTATATAAAGTCAACTTGATAATAAACTAACAAAAGAAATGACCATGTTATGGTATGCGGTCAATAATAAGAAGAATCAAGCAGGAAAGTATCTAAATTCGCGCACAAAAATCATAAATCCGACGATTAAAAAAAGTGTTGTTTCTTCAAAGTTAAACAAACGCTCTATCAGTTTCTAACGTTACTGACGTGCATGCACGATGATCAAATGACCAAGACATACAACACACGCGTATTCATTAAACTTTTGTACAAAGATTTACTAATAATTAACATATTCTACATAATCGATTTGTTATCGGATGGAGGTTGAACCAAAACCACATTTTGTGTTGATAGTTCTCGCTTAAACTGGCATAGGTTCTGTGTAAACCTGTCTCTATTTTTCGACGTGAGATTCCATTCAAAGTCTTCCATCAGTGCTGTCAGTGCCTAGAGAGAAAAAAAAAGTAAAATTCAGTCTTTTCCCGATGTTATTAATACAAGATATACTGAACATGTTAATCACAATCACCTTTGTTAGGGTTTCTCGCCTCTCCGGTAATTGCAGCTGTAGTATAAGCTTCGTGTACTCGAAGAAGTACTAACAAGGAAAATCGGGTAGAAGATGATAAGAATGTAAACATTCCCGGAAAACCAATAAATTATAAATACATACCTCTCTGTTCAATAGTATTAACCCTAGCAAAGGTCTTGACAACGACCATTGGTTTTGACGGTCTTCGAACAGAACCATCCCGAAATTGGCTGCTAGCATAAAGGGCAGTATGTGGGGATATTGTGATAAATATACTAGCAGCCAATGTTGCTTGGGCTTCTGTTTAGCCATTTGTTGCACGACAAACGTGCAAATATTATCTACAGCAATACACGCTGCGGAATTCGCCACATTATGTATAACATCGAAGAAGAGTCAAGGAACGGTTGAATGTAAATTTCGAACTGTCACAGCGTCAAATATAATCAAAAAGGATATCTAATGTCTGAAGTCCCTCTGTCAATGCTCTCATTATATACAGAAACACGTTCGAGTTTAGTTCTCGAAGTGTTGTCATATGTTCATTCGTGAACATTTCCATTAATTGGAAAAATGCTCTGCACAATTTCGGGTATTCCTGCAAAAAAAAAAAAAAGAGATTACAACGGAAATTTGTAGTAAGGAATTTGTAACAAATATATAGACATGTGTACCATTAAGTCCTCGAACGGTATGCTTAGTATCAACTCAAACATTGTTGACAAGGCGACCTCAAGTGCTTTATCACCATACAGCTCGAAAACTCCAAAATTTACATAACGCCCACCAAAGCATCTTGTGAGCATTAGGAAACACACTGTTATGCCTTTGTATCTACAAGAAATAATAATGGTCATAATATTTGAGTAATGATAGCTTTAGAAAAATTCTGAATACTAAGTAAATAAATACTGACTTGTCGGCATATTTATCCGAGCCTAGCGATGGTCTTGCCAGGGTCTGTCGACCTTATTCGTTAACGAAGACATCATAATTAGGCATCATATTCATTCACAATATCATATCCTTAGCTGAATGCTTACCATACGCATTTATGACTTTACTATAAAGTTCAGCAAGCGAATAAAATTAGGAACCGTGTTTTGCATTAAAAACTTGACGTCTTATCCAACGTACCTCGCTTCCCTAAATATTAGAATACCGTTCGGTGAGGAAACCTCGAAATTCAGTCTTTGTGCTTTGTTGTTGACGAACTCTAGATAAAATTTGAGTATGCCAATGGCCAAGCGGTCATCAGCCCAGGCTTCCAATGCATGTAGCATTACTTCGGAATGATTGGGATAAAACCAATCGAAGAATAACGTGAATTGCTTGCGTCCTTGCAATGCAGACAGGAAACCACGCAAATCATATAGTACGCCCATCAGAGTATCCTGAGTATGTGATCAAACCAGTCAATGAGTCGACGGACAATTTATCATTAGGACTCGCATAAAAACTAAACTTTGTCCAAAATTACCTTCACCACAGGTTGTCTAAATTCACGCAAGGTGTTAAAAGTTTCGAGTGAGCGCAGTGTTTCGTCCCACGGCTTGATAAATTCGTCAAAGTCGAGTTCCGGATTTTCGTCTGCAAACAGTATTTTCGACAGCGCAGCGTAATATTTCATTCGATTTCTAAAATTTTCCGGCACTCCAAGGAATGGAAAGCTCTTAATGGAGTGATTTTGAATTATATACTGAACGGTTTCGAGCTTGCGGAGAAGTCTCACGGAACTATAGCTGCGTGCACGTGAATGCAAGTAAAAGTTAACGCGAAGTGCAACAACCCGTGAGTGATGCGAAGAGTCTTCTAAATACCCAGCTGCAAAGTCGTTGAGCAAATTAATACTTCGTAGGATTATTTGAGGGCTGTTCGCCCATATCTTAAGATTTGTTGCACTGTTTAGAAGAGATAATGAGAATTACTCGTGACGATACATGGAGAAACAATGGCAAATGCAGGTCATACTCACAGCTTTTGCACGATGACGTTGAGAAGCTAATGGAAGATATGGAATACATTAGAATTTCATTACATACATGGAATTAAAAGAAAACCAAAAAACCAACCGTCGTCTGATCGTGAATTGCAAAGTTTTCTGATAGCTTGCCGAAAACCTTGGATACTTTGTGTGAATTATCACCTATATAACTCTTTCGGAATGTTCCGAAAAAGTATACAAATGACAATTCTAGCTTTTCGCAACCGAAGTGTCCGACGTTCTTTGAAAGAGCTTGTTTTAGCATGTAATCGCATATTGCATAAAGATATGTGCAAATAATTATTACCGGCGCGTTCCATGACTGATTGACATTCATCAGCTGGAGTACCTTGCAGGACAGCTCGCCGTCAATATAATCCTGCTCTTCGCTGCTGATATAAGTCTGAACACAAAGTATAATCAATTTCATCAGTAATAGAATTATGTTGAAAAAACGCTAGAACTAGGTTTTTCGTACCTGTCTTCCGCCTACAAGCCCACCAATCATGTACACCAGCCAAGCAAACTTTGCTATGAATGTCAATTAGTCAAGTAAAATAACGAATTTATGTGACTAGGTCACGTATATCACAAGCAATTGTATTTACTTACTTTGCACAACTTCCATAGCCGAAGACGAGGAGCTATTACCAACTCCCGTTGATGCTTGCGTCATCAGATTCTGTAATACAAAACAAGTAGAATGTCATATAACATAACATGGTCATCAAGGGCCAACTCTTTATCGTTAAACCTATGTACCTGATATGTTGACGCTATAGGGTCAAATGTTTCCATTATGACAGTACTACAGTCGTCGTATTTATAGCGCGCAATAGTCGCCAAAAGTTCAAATTCCGTTAACTGTGCGTCTTCGTTGTCCAGAAGGTCTTAAAAAATAACGTTACAATTATAAACAGTTTATACATTGCGCACGATTGTAAAAAAAAATAAAATTTAATGCATACCATCAATAGCCCCGTCTACATTTACAGAATCTATACGCGATGCTACATATGCCCGCATCAACTAGAGACGAGTATCAAAAAAAATTCATTCATACGCAAATGCTTAAATCGAAAACACTTTGTCGAAACTACACCTGAGGAGCAATGCGCTCAAGCCGGCTCGTGGTAGAGTTTGACACCCCCGTTGATGACAGCATTTTACTCCAAAAAGTGAGCAAGTACTGCACGCTGTTTGGTGCCCACTAGGGTGTGATGCGACGAAATATTACTTAGTGATTTGTGATAGCAACATCAGCGCCACTTTTTGGCGAGCTGCAATTACCTGCCATGCTTGAAACCCTTTTACTGAAAAATTAGCCACCAAGTCTAACCATTCTCCATAGCCGGGTTTCTCCGTAATTTCATTACATTGATGTGTTGATCTAAATCTGGAAAGAAGCCTGCAGAACTCGTGGTAATTGTTTACGTTTTCCAATCCAATAGATGTCAGGAGGATCTCACTAGTTCCTTGCATTAACGTAAACAAAAATTTCGAGCGTTCATCCTCATTGAATAGAGACCGTCGAATAGACGAGACTTGTACTAGAACTTCCATAACCTGTGAGTAAATGAAATCAATAACAATATATTGAATGTAAATAATTGCATAGTTATAGTTATAGATTATCTATAAACAACGCACTTGACTGGACTGGGGTGGTTGGAATTGTTTGTAGCAATCAAACAGAGTCTGAAGGAAAGTTGGTTCTTCGACAGTCTGTCGCCATGACATGGGAACCTACAAAAAGCAACAAAGCCGTAAAAATGATAGTACTATCCAGATGTCAAGATGACTCTATAACTCACTTGAATGCTTCCAATATCTTCTCCAGATTCATCAGGAATAGTGCCAATGAAATCAAATGCCAGACAATTACGAAGTAACGTCAGACATGCTTCTTTTATTCTCGAATCTTGATTGGCTATATGCATAGATGTATATCAAATTAACAATCCATGGAAATTGACTTAAATATGACCTTCATGCATCAAGTCATCTCCATACACTTCGTGTAAGGCACTTCTCTATGAAGAATCTGACGCAAATTAGCCATTCCTAGCTGGAATATCTTCAAAAGCTGCTGATCCCTAAAACTGACAGCTATACAGAATGGATGTGTTAGCTAATAAAACAACTAGCCCTACTCATGCTGTGACTACAAACGACAAACCTGTTTTCCGTAATTTATTTATATTTCGTCCTGCTATTGATGCTTGATTTATATCCGACACAACAATACTCAATATTTGTAGCCCAACAATCTTGTGATCGACAGTTGCCTGACACGATGAATGACCGAATGTAGCTTTGAATTGTAAGGTATCAAGTGCTTGCGATTAACGTAGATAAGAAATTACCTGCAAAAAATTAGATAGATCGTTTGTGACGAGCCGGAACTCATCTCCCTCAGACCATCCGGCTCTGGTGATTGCTGCAAACAGTTGAGCCAGCGATGAAATAACAAATGGCTGGTGATCAGGATTCTGATACAAATAAGTCAACACAAAGTTTCCTTTTCATCCCAAACGGTAATTCGTTAAAATGATCAAATTAGAAAACAGATTATATAGTGAATAGAGAATAAATATATTAATAAGTATTAAATAGATGGAAACAGCATCCAATTAAGATAAGCAAACCGTACTCAGATCTAATTTCTGCTGAATTGTGAACATTGAGAAGTGATCCATCACTAAAGCCTTTAGCCTTCCTGATGCAAACATCTGGGCATATGGCGACGCGGAATTCTTTAGCAGCCATTGGCAATAAGCAGATGACTCTGCCGGCGTGTGAATATGAACACCAAGTGGATTTGCAAGTATCGGCGACGTGTCGCCGTTACTTGCACTAGCACTAGATGAGTCAGAGAATGTGGGAAAGGCATAATCTAATAATTTCTCTGCATTCTCCCGCTCTTCTTGAGATTTTGGATTGTACACCTCTGTCCGTCGGGGCGAAAATCGTTAGAATTTAATGGTTGTGTACATACGTCTAAAATACAAACACGCTTCGACTATGTAACCTTGACAAAGTGTCTCCAGATAATGTAAGTTTTGGTCTAGTGAAGCGTTCATGAATCCGGTTATGTACAACTATATACGAATGGTAAAAATACCAAAAAATCGATGTACACTTAATTTCAACAGATTATTATTATATAGTTGGTCGTTGTGTCACAAATCAAGAATTTTTGTCCGCAGGATGACGACACAATCTCAGAAAATTATAAATATGGGAAATACCAGCACTGTTTCTTCAATTTGAAGGGGTCACCACTTTGTAACTTTCAGCACAATAACAAGAGTTAAAATACGCACAGCGGTTTTGTCTACAGCCAATAGGTCATGTATGATCAGGTGATATGCGTAACAGTCGGTTTGTTCGTCGTTTCTTTATTTGGCCATTTGGCATTGTCGATCGTGATAAGATTATTATGCAACCAGTTACACAGATAGGTATTGTCGATCGCAACTATTATTAGTATTAGAATACCCGTTTGTGACCGCTGCTAGTGTTACATTAATAGTAATAGTGTTCCGAATTTAAACTTATTTTCAACCAGTCTCAAATAAAGTGTATTTGATCGAAATGTTGCTGCGGCACTGTCGGAGGAACGCAGAAATAAAGGAGAGAATACGTCACTGATTTGCGTAGAATCACAATATCTAAATTTGTAAATCAGCAAATTCAATGCGAAACAATATATTAATAATATGTTTAGAATCAATTTGGGCAAGTTTTTATATAGAAGGTGGAAACAATGGTGTTACGGTTGGATGATCTGGGTTTAGGAGAGCGATTAATCTTTCGCGTAGGGGTGTTCTTTTAATACGCAATTAAGACTGAATTATATAATTAAATTAAATGCGCGCTTCTCAACTCCAACTCCCTTCCGAGCTTCAAATCACTTGTGATTCCAAATAAGGTATCCAAATAAAAACACTTATTCTACTGCGGAATCGAAGGGGAATAATATTAAACAGGGCTATCTTCGATTTGGTGTTTCGACTAGTCGGGTTCGTCACTTGTCTCAAACTAATTAAACAATTTTCGTTTCAATAAATAATTATTGACTCTCGTTCCTCAATTAAGAGCAATAGCCGTTTACAGCTTGAGTGAGCCGTTTATTAGTGTGTCCGGTCAAATAATTAATGAAAGAAAGTAAAGTTTTGATTTCAAAGGGAATCATTTATTTGATTATTATTCCATGGAGTGTTCTAATAACATGAACAATATTTTATAACATAAACAACATTAATATTAACAACATTAACAGCATGAGAATTCGACAATGGGATAAGGGTCGCTTATATGCCTCAAAAATCGAAACAGAGTCAAAACTAGTTAACAATCGTAATTTCTATGAAGAACCAATCATAGTCTGATTTAGCTAATTGCGTTTGTGCTGACATGCAAAAATCGAAACATTTTCTGCGCCTGACACTCAAAATTCGACACGGTGCCTAAATGCGACGCCGTACTACCATTCTAAAATTAACGTCGGGGATTTTGCTTGACTGCGGAGGAAGATTTTACCATGTAACTCACTTATTATTATCTGATTCATCAGGTCGGCTTGCCGTAACAATAGTTTCACTTGACAACATAACTAATACTAAGTGGGGCTGGTTCATTTTCCTGACAATCACTTCCCTGATAATCACTTCCCTGACAATTATTCCCAACAATTTATTTCCCAACAATTGTTTCCCAAAAAATATTTTGACACCAATCTGTTAATGTTTGTCAAAACACCCAAATTTGTCTACCAGATTTATTTTTACTAAATCAATATTGACAAAATAACTTCAAAACAATTGTTGGAAATAATTGATTGTCAGGAAAATGAAGTTATTGTTGGGGAAATGAATGGCTCCCAAACTAAGTAATATCTTTATTAAACTTGAGACCTACTCTTATAGAAAATTCACTTGTGCCTTAAAGCAAAGAAGCTTTTCATTTTTCATTTAGATGCCACATTTTGTCAATATAAGGTTTGCCAATCCAGCAAATGATCTGCATATGCAACAGAAGTATCTTCTAATCTGGTGATAATGAATAAACTTTGAATATGACAAGCCAACTACAGTATCTTCTCCTTCTGGATAGAAAAAAGATAACATAATTTAATATTAAATTACTCCCTTCTGCCTCAGGCATTACATATATAACTTAAAAAAGACTGTCTTCCCTCTACTCTTGCTCCTCTTTATATTGTTACGGTAGCTGATCTGATAGTAAGTCACATAGTAAAATCTTCCTCCGCAGTCATGCAGATCTCATTATTGACAATTAATTTTAGAATAGTGGTACGCGATACCTGCTGTTACATATTTGAGCATCAGTACCAGCGCCATTAGTGGGCATTTCCATAGAGTATTGTTCGCCCGGGCGCTCGCACACTACACTATCGGTTCCATTATCGATTTCTGGCTCGTTTCTTTTCGTCCGTTTTTGCTTGCACGTTTTCAGAGCAATTTCGCATGGAGACATTTTGCCTTCATCAAAGCTTTCTACATCAGACGCCATATCATTCTTGTGTGTTTCGTGTTAGAAAGTAAAATTACTACACAGAAACATAAATATAATACTGAATTTTCTTAATAACTAGAAATTACGAAAAAACTTACATTATTATTTTCTACATTATCTTTGTTGTAATCATCTTCTTCTTCAGATAAGGCTAATTCATAAGAATCGTCTACTTTTCTTCCAGTTCTCGTTCGACGTTGATTTTGTTGGGATTGATATATTTGGTGTTCGGGAGTTCGTGGTGGTTCATTATTTACTTTTTCGATTTGGAGATGCTGTTTATTTATAGTGGAAATAACTTCATCGGAACTGGAAAACCTTGCTTCATTAAGAATTTTGACGCCTTCTATTACATAATTTTTCCCCGCATTTCTCTATTTTTGGCAGGGTTAAATAGAGATGGAACATAATTAGTATCAATAAAGATTATTTTTTGACAATAGTTCTGTGTTAAAAAATACTAATGTTATAATGCCACAAACTATACTAACCTTTTCACGTTCAAGGATAATATCTTGAAAAAATGATTTCATTTTCCGACGTTTATTATCTTTATCCTGCTAACGAATCGCAATGAGAGAGCACCGAAAACTTCAGCAAAACCTCTGGATCGTACTATATCTTAAAATATAACTACAACCCAGAAGCGCATTATCTCATCACTTGGGCACCGAAAACTTCAGTAAAACCTCTGGATCGTACTATATCATGGGATATAACTACAACCCAGAAGCGCCCTTACACCTGATGTTGTTGAGGTTTTTTTTTTTGATTTATAAAATTTATACCTTGGCATGATAAATATACCTGTTATACCATGTACCATCTAAACCGCCCCAGTCTTCAGTATATGGTGGTGAATTGATAATTATTTCTTTTAATTCATTTAAAAAATGTTCATAATTCCATGTTTTTCTATCGTGAGTTTCAAAATATTCTAAAACAGCTAGTAAACCCAATAAAGAGAATCAGTTTATACTGAGAACAAGTCTGCAAAATTCGAATGCTTAACGAGCTTACCGTTGTTTCCAATATATGATTCAGTCATTGTTTTTAGGTACGTTCTGAAGAAAAAAAAATTTTTAGCATGCATCACGAGAATTTATTCAGTGATATAGCATGATCGAACATCTGTGCTACGCAATCGATTTTTCATTCCATGTCCTTCTAATTTATTCCGTGTGGTAATACAAATGTTCGATCGACATTTATCACGGGTTTTTACCCATCAATCATACCCGACTTTGTAATAGTTGGCAAAATAAAAAGTGATCGGCGTTCCGAAAAAGAATGCGTTATGGTTTTTTTTATTCACTAATATAATTAAACATATTTGTATTTTATATAAAAATGGCAAATACGCAATCCAAAATTAAATT
>CAJVPI010000469.1:0-29248 GCA_910592345.1 Paraglomus brasilianum
CGATGCCTGATTCCGCACCAGAGGAATACAAGAAACTTGCCGAGCGGTGTTGTGATGCTGATCCTGATAAGCGTCCACATGCAGGGAGACTTCATCATGATATTATCAAGCTTATTGATGAGATTGACGAGGACAATTCTAATGACAGCACGTGGAATGTCATTTATCATAATGATGTAAAACCGTTATCGCGTCTCGAGAAGGAGAGTAAATATTCTAGTATGCTCTTACCTACTGGACATCTGCCTAAACCAAGAAATAGCTATGATATGGATTCAGCTGCAGGTATGGTAACACGTTGGTACAAATAAAGTCAATTTACAATATCGATATTAACACCGTGCATTTCTTATAATTTAGATACTCAAACTCTTTTTTGAATAAACTTGTAATTCACGACAGTTTATTCGAATGTTTACTCCTCTTCCAATTATACTATATGCTTCCGTGTATGTCAATATGGTTGAGTTAAAGAGATGCCCGAAATAAAATCGTGCGTGTTAGCTGGGTAGATCATTTGACTATGTAAGAAAATACGATACATTATTTATTAAAAAGTAAATCACGACCATCAATGCCTGATTCGACACCAGAGAAATACAAGAAACTTGCCGAGCGGTGTTGTGATGCCGATCCTGATAAGCGTCCAGATGTAACGACACTTTATTATGATATTGAGAAGCTTCTGGATGATGATAATCCTGATGACAACACGTGGAATGCCGTTTATCATAATGATGTAAAACCGTTATCGCGTCTTGAGAAGGAGAGTAAATATTCTAGTACGTTCTTACCTACTGGACATCTGCCTAAACCAAGAAATTATTCTCATCTTTCGAAGAGCTCTGCGACAGATCAGCAGGCAAGGTAAATGGACAGGATTCTTTGTGTTGTTTCTGGATACACTTAGCAAAGTGGCAAATTTGCACCACCCACTGCAGCTGATCCATCTACCAGAAATGACAATGTGAATGTGGACCAAGAAACTCAGTTACCTCCCTTATCAGATTTCAGCTTGCCAAGTTTAGAGGTAAAGTTAGGGGAGGTTTACGAGGAGTAAGGGAGGTAGTTTAGACAACAATACTTGAATTACAATTTAATTAGAATATGGGTTGTATAATGTATTATTATATTTGTATTATTTATATGTAAGCAACATGATATGTTGAGTGTCTCTTGTTTGGGTACGTCAAAGAACATTTGAACGACTTTTGTGTCAGGTGAACGTAATAATCAACCCCAAGTCCACTCTTCGTGCCAGCAATGCAAAAGCGCGACCTCATGAAATATATATTAATGAAAATCGGCCAGTTGCTGGTCTAAAGTCGACGGATATTGCATATTTGCGCAACGCTATTGCATACCGTATAACATAAAAGTACATCATGAAAAATATAAATATAGTGAGTAGTTTTGCTTGTTCGCCTTATCTTCACAACTTACTCTATATACAATACAAATTTTTATTTTGCCAAGGAATTATGAATAATATTAATAATGAAACCTTTAACAAACAGCGACGTAAATTAAGAAGAGAGGCTGCACGTCGAAGCATCAATCGAATAGTAGATCACAACAGGGCGCGAATAATATCACTGGAATAACAGGCTCTTATACTTTTTGTATACATAATACTAACCCATATGTGCAAGTCTTTCAGCAAACAGGCATGATACTACAGCATATTCATCTCGATAATAATTAAAGATTCTAGAGAAACAGATTCACGATGCTATAATATTCCAAGTACTTCGCAGATTGCTGCTATTATAGTGGGAGACGATAGCAATGAAACTGGAGAATGTAATCGGGATATTACACTTCGTGGTCGTATGGGGAATCTACAGCGTATATCCGAATCACACAGCGCATATGTCCTATTATATTCTTTCTTAGAAATGAAGATGGTGGTACCCAAAAATTTCTCCTTTTAAATGAAGAATAGCAAATCTAAGGTGATGAGTGCGATGATATTAGGTATTTTACTATGATGCAATGCTATGCTTGCCGACTTCAAGTAGTAGTACCATTTAGGCAAATGGTACAGTAAATGGTACAAAATTTGGTTTTTGGCAGACATGGGGAGGGAATAGTTTTTCATCTTGCCGGACGTCTTTTCCAGCAGAATATAATAGATGCTTAAGATGTAATCAAGAAACAGATTGTGTCATATCATAGGAGGGGTAATTGCGGTATAAAAATATATATATATATTATGTCATATAATTTTAGTATAGCAGTTTAGGCCGAAAAAGACCTAGAATTTAAACTGCTTAGGTATTAGGGTAGTTAGTTAATTTATGTACATCTGAACTATTTATGGTTTACAATTCGTTTTGTTTTATCCAGAGAATTATAAAGTGTCTTGTGACTTATCTATATTACTATTACCGTTGACTTCAGTTATCTGATCAAACGTGTGACTTTCCTCCACAGTCAGTCACAGACCAATGACATCACTCTCAGCGAGTCATCTCCGCCCCTCATTACATTGCAAATATCACCTTCATAGGATGTCAACGAATATGAACTCTTCCCCTCGTCAAATCCCGCGCTTTCTTAAAGACGTTCAAAACGCAAATCCCCAGACTTTGCAAGGAAAATTTCGCAAACTCGAGTCTGAAGATAATGAACGTTCAAAACACGCAAATGATAAAGATAGTCGTTTCTCCCTCACAATCGCCAGTAGCAAGGCTGCTGGTCCATTTAACAGATACATGGATATAATGCCGTACAACCACTCACGCGTGAAACTCTCATCGGGAAAGACAGACTATATCAATGCTAGTTATCTCGATGCTCCTGGGAAGATAAGGCGATACATTGCGGCTCAAGGACCGTTATCAAAGACAATTGATGATTTTTGGTTGATGGTATGGGAGCAGAATTGTGGGGTGGTAGTAATGTTGACGCAAGAACGGGAGAAGAATTTGCCAAAATGCACGAGGTATTGGCCCGAGAAGGATAAATCTTTTAATTTTGATGACATTGGAATGACAGTTACTCTCGAGTCAGAGGTTTTAGATCCGAGTATATCATCCGTTATGCGTAGTATAACCCTTACCAGGAAAGATGATGATAATAGCGGACAGCCTTCTAAAACTCGTCGAATTACCCAGTTACACTTTATGGGATGGTCTGATCATGGAGTGCCTGATTCTCCAGATGCACTTTTGCTATTAATTTCCAAGACAAACGAACTACAACAATTGCATGCCGATGAAAATAACGCTCGCACTCCACCGGATGCTGTTGGACCTGTTGTAGTTCATTGCAGTGCAGGAGTTGGTCGAACTGGCACATTCTGTACTGTTGATAGCGTGATGGCTTTATTACCAGCAATGGATGATGATTCGATGGATCTTGTATTTCATATAATAGGGTTCTTCAGAGAGCAGAGAATGAGAATGGTTCAGACTCTACGGCAGTACCAGTTCTGCTACTTGACTTTATTGAGAAAGTTTATGCTGGACGGAATCCACGAGTAACGATTACAGACGATAATACAGCAGAAAGGACTTTTTCTCGTACGCATCTGCTGTTCGTTTCCGGATGAGTTGATGCTCGTATCATTAAATGAAATCGAAGAGGGGAGGAAGGGGGTAAAAAATCATTGTAAAAATGTCGATATATTATTAGATTGTTGATAAGCTTGTCAAGTGAAACTATACCAATGGACTTTGCGATCATTGCCGGGAATCCATATAAATAGAGGTTGCTTATTTATCAATAAAGTCCTATAGTGATGATGTCATCATTGAATCACATTAGTGTTATTATTATGCTAATACCAATGATAATGACATTTGTATCCCGTTTGTACAGTTCAATATATTTCTCTTTGTGTAATTATAATGGCATGCCCAGAAACTCACCAGTTTATTACATAACTAATGTCACAAGTACTATGCTGTTACATGGATATTTAAATCTATTTTTCCCATCTAATGCTTTTTGCCCGATCCCCCTCTCGCCTCTACTTTAGATAATTGGTTGCCCGACAAACTTCAGCCTCCTGGATGCTATGACTGCCAGATCTAACAATATACAAAAGAGGGATTAGTGCTCTGCGTAGATACCATACAATGCACTCAAACAAGTATATATGCCCACTTTGATAGTGCGATCGGCACAACCAGTTATCAGATTGTGATGTCCAAGTGTCATTGCATGAACAAATCCTATACAAGTACATGTGTGGTATTACTAACACCGTTGCATCATAGCTTCATATGTTGTTGTTTTTTTTTTTTTTTTTTTTTTTTTTTTTTTTTTTTTTTTTTTTTTTTTTTTTTTTTTTTTTTTTTTTTTTTTTTTTGCATATTACCGATCCAACTTACCTTGATGTCCCTTTAATGTTGCATTGCAAATCATACGATTTCTCACGTCCCACCGTTTAATAGTATGGTCAAAACTCGCACTGAACAAAGCACCAATAGTATACTCTAATTGCCATACCTCCCAGTTATGGCCAGCTAGTGTAGATATTGCTGTTGAATGATTGTCATTTATATTATACACATGTATAACAGCATCATTTGTAGATGCAAACAGCATATTGTCGCCAAAGGCAACATCAAGGACCTCTGATGAATTGCACGAAATAGTGTGTATACAAGTGCCTGTAGTGACGTCCCAAATCTGTCTCATAAAAACGTATGTGAATGGGGTAATAGACGCGCAATTATTAGATGGCGGTCGAATTCTTAATGCTAAGCCAGATCATATAACGAATAAGATTCAATATACCTTAACAGTGCTGTCACTACCAGCAGTAGCTAATTTATCATCTCCTATTGCGATCAGGTTATTTACCCCATCAGTATGACCCGTGAATGTCGCCAAGTTCTCCAATGTTATTGGGTCCCATACTTTCACGGTTTTATCTGAAGAAGCCGAAAACAACTTATTTCCTGATACAACCATACCATATATTTTGCCAGAATGTTGGGTCAATGTCTTCACACATGCGTTAGGTTGGTTGAAATTCCAATCCCATACCTTGGAAAATGATGAAGAGAGATTAAAATTCGAACCTGTCCGATTGTAGATAATTACAAGAGCCAACATTTGTTAAACATACCTTTATCACACCATCTGAGCCAGCACTAAAGAAACGCTCGGTTTCATGACACACAGCCAAAGCCCACACTGATACTTGATGACCATTTAGGTCTTTAATCATTTGTCCGGTGTCTGCATTGAATATCTACAGCCATGGAGAAATCGATGATGAATTTGTGAATAGTCACCAGCCATTCTGATGATTTTTCAACTTACCTTTGTGGATCCATCATGTGCACCTGCATAAATCAATCCTCTGCTGAATGCTAATGACGTTACACCACATTTGTGTTGCGAAATCGTGCGCTGACATGCAATATCACCATGTGGAAACGACTGTTGCACAAAATGGGTAATTATTATAATTTAACTAGAATAAAAAAGAAAAGGATTTGTTGGTGAAACATACACTCAACCCAAGATATACATCTTCATCCTCGTCACCTATCGCAGGGTCATCTGTTATACCGTCTTGGATAGCTGCAACGTCATCTGCTGATGGCTTGAAAATGCTAAAATGTAAAACTGGAGACATACAAACACCAATTATATATTAAAGCTGTTGACATCTGAGACTCTATTCATCTGCTTACCAGCATATTAAATTTCGAAGCCTTTATCAATCGACGTAATTTGCTAATTTCTTGTTGTTGATCCTTAGCAATTAAATTTTGATCAATGGGACTGAGAAGAGGCACTATCTCAAATTCAACATATATCACTTATAGTTGACATACCATCACTATCTTCTCCAATTTTTCTAATTTTGTATTGTTACTGTCGATGTATACCTTTAATTTCTCAAATATACATGTCTGCATGTGTTCCTTTACTGATACAGCCGTGCCTAAATATCCTAAGCATGTTAGCAACATTACCAGCATCACCAACATAGGTCATCAAGTAATCTTGTACAAGCAAAGCAACCTTTAAAGTCACATCCATAGTTTGAATTATCGCAAACCGTGGGCGAATATGTACAATACATCATATGATGGTGGTAAGAGTCCAATCTGACAGCAGTTGGGCATCCATATTTCTTGTTGCTACAGTAAACTTGTAACTCTTGTATTATTCCAGCTAGAGCTAGATTTGGATGAAGATCTAGATAAAGTAATTAAGAAAAAGAATGAGCATATTCAAGAGGGAGGCATAAAAAAATTGTCACAAGTACTTCAATTACGAAGAAAAGAATGCAACTATATCAATGAATTGCGCAGCAATACAACAGTCTACCTTCGATTTTCAGTCTCGATCGACACAAAGGACAACAGGCTTCAATATCCAGGCTTTGAAATATACATGACGCACAGAACGAGTGATTGCACACATGCGTAATCAATGGTTCCCGACATACATCATGACAACTACACAAAGTCGATGTATATAAATTAATTTATCTACTAGTCGTGATTAAAGCATATTTATTGATACTTTATACTTTACACTGGACAACACAAGGAATGCGAAGGAGTTTGAACGAATTCAAAATTATCGTCCTGCGGGTTCACACTCATTCGCGTGTATCCTCACAACGGAAGATTGAGTTCATCAATCAGTCGATCGGGCAGAAAATTCTGTGGATTCACAAGAGCACGTGTTGTAACACAGACCCTTGAAAGGTTCTCGTCGTTTACTTTTCCCCGCGCAAGATCTGTGCATTTGAATCAATTGGAGCAGTTATTAAGTGTGTGCCCTTTCTGAAGATTTAATATCTAACGAGCAAACATGCCAAACCCATTCGACCTGGCTCCCGATCTCCAGGCTCTACTGAGTATTGAGACTTTCCAGGTATGAACTTAACGTTGCGAAGCATCAGATAACCAAAAACTCTAATTCAAGTGCGATCTGCTTATAATAGGGCAAATTCACCACCAAAGACTTTGTGGAGAAAGCTACAAAAAATCTTCTTCCCTATACAAACCCTAAAGGTAAACATCTGTACACCTATTTTCTTAAAAAAGCCAAGATTAAACTTTCTTTCGTGCTCTCCTTTAGCTTATAATCCAAAACCGCTTATTCGAACATTTGAGGCTTCGATCGAAGAGCTACAGAAACTTCACCAAACTGTACAACAGCAGGGTGATGATTTGGAAGGAAGCGTACAGTTTACGGAAGCAGCTCACCGGAAGAAACTACAAGAACTTAATTCGACCTTTGAGGTACCTTTGTTAATTGCGCACGTTGTTTTAACCAAATAAGCCCATGCGTTAATACGAGTTTAATTAATAACCAGGAAGTCGTCCGGTCCTTTGAAAATCTAGAAACCCGAATAAACGAAGTTGGAAATACGGCAATCAGAATTGGTAATATGAAAGACACTTAACATTTAACTTGCTTGGTACCTTTTTTTCTTTCACACAGCCGTACCATAATTTACGTTCTATTTTCTTTGTTTCAAGGCGAGCAACTTGAGACTATAGACAGGCAGCGCCTGCGTGCATCAGAATCAAAGCAATTAATAGAGTATTTTATGGCATTCAATCGTGGTGATATGGCTAGGGTAGAGTCATTGAAAAAGAAAGAAGGACAACTTAAGGTAAAGGGTATAATTCGAACGGTCGTATTTTTTGTTTTTACGTATAAACGAGCATTTTGGACTAAATGGATGTCACAATATGAAACGCAATAGGCAGCGATTATTGCAAGACGACTGAACACGGTTGCAAAAGAGTTAGATATACCTGGTGCTGAAGCAGTACGTGTATTAAAAAATTGTTGGGCTGGCAAAGAGAGATTGCATGGCATGAAACGGTTTAAGCGTGCGGAAGAGTCTATATCATGCACATTCTTCATAAAATGCTTCGGCATGATACATGTATCGGATAGCTCGAATTACTTTCGAGTCCGGCAAGGATATTTTGGTCACAACTATGGCTAATCACTCGCGCGCTTTTGCTGTTTTATGGACCACGTTCACTGCTTTTCTTTTTGTCTTCTTTTTTAAACAATAGTCACTGACGGTCGCGTTAACTTATTAGGCGAGAACTCGTATCGAAAAATATTGCGAGGGACTAGAGAAAGAATTATTAGATCAATTTGATAGAGCATATAGAAAAGGCGACGCAAAAACAATGCAGGTGTGTGGATTTCCAGAGCTCGGTGTAACTTTTTGATTTTAAGCAAGTTCACATGTTAACTTGCTCTTTCATTCATATAAAGCATTGTGCTAAAACTTTACATGAATTTAACGGTGGTGGTTCATGCATCGCACTCTACGTCAATCAACATTCGTTCTTCATACAAAAGGTTAATCTCACCGAAACGCACGAGTTTTTTGATAATAAAAGGTATTCCTATAGTCAATCTTTTCTTTTGGTAAAAAACGTGCTTTTGCTCAATACCTTCCCTATAATTTGGATTAGTTGGAACGATCTTGCAAATCCCGAAATTGCTCCTCCACCGTTAGATCAGGGTATGGCAAATCTCTACCAGGAAATCCGAGAAACTGTCAAACAAGAAGCAGAAATTATCAATGCAGTGTTTCCTAATCCTATGGGAGTTATGCAAGTCTTCTTGCAGCGGATATTTGCTCAATTAGTACGTTATTATACTTCAGTATATATTGCATGATAGCAGCAGTTCGGAAATTTAATTGTGTATTTTCTCCACAGATACAAAGCTGTCTGGAACATCTCCTTAAAGAGAGCGAATCAATATCAACCCTTGCCTATCTGCGGACACTTGCAACTATACACATAGCGACTTTAAATCTTGTAGAAGACCTGAAAGGATTAGATATGCATAATAAAAAGTCAGAGGAGATTCGTGGCAGAATGGAAGTTAGTCAAAGTAAAGCTGATACTCTTGTAGACGTATTGAATCAATGCATGATGGATTTGTTTGTGCCGTATACGGAAGGCGATCGATATCTCGAGAAAGAGAAAAAGTCACTACTTGAATTATATTCTTCATTGTTATTGCAGTTTAATGCATACCATGTAGGTGTAAAAACGAGAAACTGAAAGATAGTCGTTTTATTTACTTTGCTTATGACTTGTGCTATTTACATGCAACTCATAACGTTTTTAATACAGCTGCAACGCAAGAATGCCAAGGGTGGTAACCTGTTCCAACGGGCGGTGAATCAAATATCGTCTTCACCCGCTCCTAATCAACAGGGTATAGTTTTAAATGACAAAGGCCTACTGCCTGTCACTGAGGAAGACGGACAACTGTCGATATACTCAGCGATGTTGATCATGAAGATTCACGCCGAGGCAGTAAAGCGATCTGTTGGCCTTAGCATTCCAACTGACTTGTAAGTTAAGCTCTTGAATAGATTGTTTCTAATTGAGTTGAGCCGATGACGTTTACTAACGATAATTTAAAGAGCCAAGAATGCCAGCATATTATTCCATGTATTGTTGGATAGTATCGGAAGACAATATGTAGAGACGGCACTTGAAACGTATAGTATCAGCAAGAGTTTTTAATATTTTCTTCTTCCAACAACTAAAGTTTCATATGCATTTAGAACAATCGAACAGCTTGCTGCAATGGACGGAAAGACGGACCCGGATTTTAAACCGTTGGCGAGTCTTAAGGTTGCTAAAGACATAATGCATTTGGCACAAAATCACTTTCAAATCGTCATCGTAAGTGGTTTTTGTTAATTGGCAACTTTGATAACATTCTACTGGCGTAATTATACTGAATTATCCCCTATACAATGATTGTTTTGGTAGCTTCCTCTGGCCTCTGCTTCTCTCACAATTCATCGGGACTTGATAGCTGAAAAAAATAAATTTATGCTTGGTTTAGAGAACAAGATGAATATGGCTGTCCAGAAAATGGTTGATGGTAATAATACAGTACACTTTAAATTCGACTTGGTCACTGAGGCGTTATTGGTTAATGATTGTGATTTATTGTATTGCTAAAACTTGTCCAATTCTACATAGCTATCATCGCCCGGCTGTCTAATTTCCTTTCTCGACAAAAAAAGACTGATTTTCGTCCTAAAGATGGTGATGATTCTATATTGAGTCTGGCCACCGGGGTAAGATTTTTAACATCACATTCATTATCGGGTATCGATTATGTCGTTATTATGGTCATTTACACACATCAATATTTATTTCATGAAGCCATGCAATAATTGCATCGACTACTTGAAGAAGGTTCATTCGGGTATAGGTCATCATATTGATGGTAAAAACTTTGAACATTTCTTGACTGAAGTTGGAATGGCCTTCCACAGGTAAACAGCTTAAAGTAATCTGACCCCGCTTCATAGCTTTATGATTCTAATTTTCCATCTCTGGTAGTATGTTGCTTGAACATTTCCGCAAGTTTACTGTTAGTCCGGCCGGTGCATTGGTTTTAACAAAGTACGTCTCGCATATATTGTTTCAATCAACCAGATACGTACGTAGACTTACTGTTACATCTCAAATTTTCTCTTTACCTTAAGGGACATTGCAAAATATCAAGAAGCAATAGCACAGTATAAAATTGCCGCCCTCGATGAGTGTTTCGAAATGTTACGCGAAATCGGCAATCTTTTCGTTGTCAAACTAGATATCATCCCCTCAGTATTAAGTGAGGGATTCCTTTCTAAGATCGAAGTGCAGCATCTACAACCATATCTTGCTGCAAGGACAGATTTCAAATCAGGGGGAATAGAGAAACTCATAGTCGCTAATACGGGTGTGGGAGGAAATTCATTCAACGAAAAGGCTAGGGATAAATTGGCAGCAATAGGCATTGGGATGGGACTCGGGAGAGAAGTTGAAGGGATTGCAGAGTAATTACTTAATAGATATGTGTGATTAATTTATTGTTCTATTATCTGTTCTATTATCCTTGTATCTGTCAAAGACTGGAGATTTTAACAGACTATCTAAGAGAAAAAAACTGGTTCTAATAATGCGAAAGTTCAACAAACAGAAGCAATAAAATGGGTTTAATCCAAATAGACAACGTCTAAAACCAAAAGTTCTAATGTTTATGATTTCTTTGTTTTAACTTATATGCCCGAGAGGAAGTCACGATAATCGGCTTCGCAATATGGCTTGTCATCTATAACGTAGTAAAAAGAATCCGGAAAAGGGTTTCGACAGATCTATTACAAAGCAAGTGTTAGTCAAAAAGAACAGTCTTGTGAAATCAATTGAAAAATACTACAAAAGGATGCAAACCGTGCAAGTGAAGCAGTTTCGGTGCCAAACTGCATTCAATGCATTCATAATTTCGCCCCGGATGGGTTTGCTACAGGCTGCACACCGTGGCGCTGTTACGATATGACTGATAAGTACCTTAATGCAATAAATCGTGATATAGCAATAGACCGTTTTCTTTCTACTCACCATGTTCCTCAACCCAATCCTTTTCGCAGTATGGTAATCCATTGTGAACCATAAAACCACCCGACTCAAACGGATCGCCACATTTCTGGCAACAGAAATGTCCTGGGTGCCACGATTTTCCAAGAGCACTGACTATTTTCTGTAAGTATAAGACCGACAATTAGTCATTATGAATTTCGACGAACACGTGCCAGTCGATTTCCGTTTTCTTACCCCTTCAATAGGCATTTCACATTGTGCACATTTTGGGCTAAACAGTTCGTGGAAATCCTTTCGACAATACGGATTGCCAGCTTTCTCGAAGAAAGCGGCATTCTCTAAAGAATCACCACATTGTTTACAAGCAAAGTGTGCAGGATGCCAACGCCTCCCTACAGCCGACAAAACGGGGCCAGATATGGGCAAATCACAGCCTGCACAATTCTGCGGTATAGTCTTATCCGATTTACTACCACTCGGTGGAAGAGTCAATACGTTGGCAGAAGAAAAGTAGGGAGCTACTGGAGACGATCGAGGGCTATCGGTACGTTTGGGACTATCGGTACGTTTGGGACTATCGGTACGTTTGGGACTATCGGTACGCTTTGGACTATCGGTACGCTTTGGACTATCCAATCGAGCCGGGCTGTCACTGCGCTTAGGACTGTTGATACGCTTTGGACTGTCCAATCGAGCCGGACTGTCACAGCGTTTGGGACTGTTGAGATGTTTTGGACTATCCAAACGAGCCGGACTGTCACAGCGTTTGGAGCTGTTTAAATGTTTCGGACTATCCAAACGAGCCGGACTGTCACTACGCTTAGGGCTGTTGATATGTTTTGGTATATCCAATCGAGCTGGAGTGTCACCGCGCTTGGTACTGTTGATACGCTTTGGAACATCTATTCGAGCCGGACTGTCGCTACGTTTTGTACTATCCAGGCGGGAAAAGTTGTTCTGTCGCGGACTATCGAGCTTCTTTGGAGAATCTGATCGCCTTGGAGTGTCAAGTTTTTTGGGACTGTCAAGCCGATTTGATTTGTCTCCTCGCGCAGAAGAGTCAATTCGTTTCGGGCTATCCAGACATCTCGGGCTGCTTGCTCCCTTTGTGCTATCTGATCTCTTCAAACTATTGCTTCTTTTCGGTCTAGCATCCGCCTTAATTGTTAAATTAGGTCTATTAGTATTGTAAGACTTACTCGGTGTTTTTGATTTTTTCAATGTATTCGATGTCGCAGCTTGTCCCGCAGCTGTCATGTTGGTAGGTGGAGTTTGACCGATATCAGACTCATTTTGTGTATTTAAATCCTCGCTGTCCTCCACGTTTACCTCCTGAGAGGTATCGTTACTCGGCAGCGTATTTTGTTTCACAGAATTAGATGTTTTCGTGTCGGTGTCGTTCGAAGTTACACCCGATTGCCTATCAGTGACTACGATCTCCTTTACCACTTCACGCAAATTCAAGCCAGGCAGAGAATGTCGTTTGTGTTGAGCATTTATATCTACTTGAGGGGATACTTGTGCACTTAACTTCTTTGGCGCATTAATACTAAGCGTTTTCAAGTATTCATCTACGGAATAGTATTGGTCACATTAATACCATCTTTTCAACCAGTTGTATTACATCAACTTGCCCACTCACTGAGTTGATCTCTTGTCAAGTAAGACATAGTGTCAGAGACGCAATGGGATGCGGGAAGAAAGCAAAATTAAGAAGGGCCGGATATCCGATAAACGCTTGAACAGCTCACCGGTATTTATGGACAGATCTCCGAAGTAAATGACGAATATAGTAAGTCTTTTTGAAATATGATGGGTGATCAAAAAACCTTGATTTGAGAAATCGGATGTGCAGGTTTTGACAGCTCTTGAAGCATTCACGGAAAATGCTGCAGAACTTTAAACTCGCTGTAGACTAGACTTTCGTTCATTATTGCATTTAAGTCGGAACGATTGCAATATATAATATATACCCCTTAAAGAGTATGACCATATGATAATACTTTTTCGGTACCATGAACGATCTTTAATGCATGGAAATGCATCGAAGATAGGTAAAATTTAGTTACATGATGCGAGTGAAAAATATATGAAACAGGGAGATACAGATGGGCTGTGTTAAATGATAAAAAAAAAACGTGTATGTAAATTCGCATTGTATAATAATAATAATAATACGCATAGTGAATATGTGACGTCACTCATTAAAATTTTTTACTGCCGAGTTTAACTCTACTTGTAAAATTCAGTGAAGTGTTAAGTATTTCTATTAATAATAATAGGAACCAGACATGATAACTTCCCAGGTTACAAATTAGCTAACTTTTAGTATTAGTATTAGAGCTTAAATAAAGATCTATATGTCATGCTTCTTGTTTTTCAAACCGGAAACGGCTGTTGCATCACCCTGATTTTCATTGCCACACACAATACTTTTCGGTATTCGGAATTTCACGCATATTGTTAGATTTTTGCAAATGTTTCCAACTCTTTGCCAGATGGTAATCAAAAATAGAAGAGATAATTAATGTTCTCAATAATATGAATGTTGCTGTTATTGGATCAGTGTTAGGTAAGGCTCGTAGACTTAAACATCAGGCAAGCGCGTAGGTTGTCTGATGCCCCAACACTGACTTTGTGGATTGAACAAAAAAATTTCTTTATATTTATTTATGAGTAGCTGTGCCTTTTCTTTTTTACTTCCGTGTTACTTTGAATAATTTGTTTGAAATACCTTAAATACGAATCTATAAGTATTCGAAAAGGATCCTCTTTATTGTTTTCTAAAAAATCTATAATGTTCCAATCGCTATGAGTTTGATCAAAGTATCGGTTTATTCTCTTTATTCTCATCTGATAAACGTCCCGTTATATACAGTATCAGTAAAACGCAAATGACCAGCTGATCATGTGTCGCGCAGTGTTGATACATATGACTCCTGTGTGAAATTCACGGATACGTGCAAACGCGAGACTGACTTGCTGTACATGATAAAGTTTCTATGCTACAGTCGCGAACTTTAATTTATTGCTTGAGCTCTTGCAGGTAAGACAATATTCTGTTCCATTTCTATACCATTCGCCATGTAATCCATAATTCCCATGTTTTACATCGCAAATAGGACATGGTGGCTGAGCAAATGCAAAATTATAATTATCAATCCCTTTAAAGCTATTTCGGAATTTCAAGTATGTGAAATGCTCTAATACAGATTTGATAATTACGTCTGGATTAGGTTTTGTTTCGTAAATGATAGGCTTGAAGTCAGAGGCTTGAGGTTATCACATCTTTCTCTTTCTCTCTCTTTTATGATAATTGCCATGGCTCATGTCCAGTTTCTTTTTTATGTTTTTTATATAATTGGAACGAATCTTATCCGTCAAAATACTTGATAAACCAGTTAATATTTTATCAGACTTGGTCATGTTGCCTTTTATATCATTTGCAAATCAATTTAAAAAGCAAAGCATAGTACAGTCACATACCTGGAAAAGATTCCCTTACCCTCATTCTCTGTGGTGAAATCCCAAACCTTGATGAAACTCTTGCAGAAATGGATATCAATGTATTAATGAAGCTCAAGATAGAGTCCGCCTTTCTATGACGGAGAAGGACGTCGATTCAGTTTCCCACTTTTCTCCCGCTGTGGCCGTGGCTGTGCCTGGCGGGCGGGTGTAATGAAAGAGGAGAACTAGGCTATCGATTTCTAATGCTTCCGCTTCTACTTTTCATGCATCCATGGCCACTTGATACTCATTGGATGACAAGACACATTTAGACTGATATGATGCAATCAAATCCTTTTTCTCACTTGTCTTTAAAGAGGAATCATCCCTTAGTCAAGAAATGGCTGCTATATATAATAATAATATATTAATATGTACTACACAAATATTTCTGAGTAATTTGATTCAATAGATTTGTATTTCTTATGGCAGAAGATGCTCAAATAAACGAAACGTGAAATTTTTTGCAAGTAGAAACTTAATGGCTATTCCAATTGTTGTAATTATTACTGTTGCTTCTGGTAAAACTCGATAATAAAATTTATTATTAAAATTTATATATTAATATAGGATTACCCGTATATGAAAAATAGTCAACATAGTAGTTTGACTGAATATGAAAAAGCAATACGTTTCTTGGAGATAGGTTGCAATTGTGGTTGCTCAAAAAAGATCCCGAGAGAAAATTTGCTGAATTACATGCGTTTCAAGCTCTCTCTAGATCTGAACAAGATATAAATATAAAATGTTCACTTTATTGCAGTCTAAGTTGACATAAGCCTTTAATGTTGTTATAAAGGTATTGTTAAAGGATTAAATCCTGGTTTTGGAATATATCAAAAATGGTTGGTAAAATAAAAAGGAATAAGATATTAATATTTGTTAACTTTGTAATCAACTGTTTATTTACTTACATTATGTCTCCATGTCAAATGGGCTTTTAGACTATCCTGGGTACTGGAAACGGGATTCTATGGAATGGGGAGACATTGTGGATTGAAACATTTTCTTCTGGAGAATTTTCCAAGTGCTATTCATGAATTGTACACATCCATTTCTAGAGAATTGGAGTTTTACTGAGTATGTACACAAGTGGGAGCCACCCCCAGGTACCAGAAGGCTCTAAGTTTCAGAACATCCAAGTGCATTATTATTCATGGTTTTAGGGGTGAATCCTACTGCCCACCAAGCAAGAGTAAAGACTACAAATGTGGTGATTGGCACTTTACATAAGTGATAGGGGAATGGGAATCAGGCTGTTGATGGTTGTAGGTCTGCCAGAGTTAACCATAACCAGTCTATTTTGAATGGTTTATTACTCACTGATGAGCAAGCCAAAAATATCAAAGTGCCCTTTGTGCAAATATGTGGCCCAAATGCTAATTGAAGATTTGGTTGAGGGGTTCTATTACTATGTAGTATTTCCTTGACCAAAGTTTGAGCTTCCCACAAGGCTTCAGCGTATTAAAAACCAGATTTCCTAATAAACTTCGTTGTATCCAGAAAATTTTATTGGATAAAAATCGGGTCGTCGAAAAAAGTCAAATTTCATTTTATCCAGGTTCACTGTATTTTAAATAATGTTTCTGCCGATGAGCATCATCATTCTCTACGGGCTCATGGATATTCGAAATTTATAGCATCAGTGCTCTGATGGTTGGCTATGGACGGTAACGCACAATTTAATTGTCAGCCGCGGGAGCAATAAAATTCTGGCGGCGTGATAATTAAATGTTAGAAGGGCAATCATTTGATTCTGGTCGTTTGACCCGTACGAAGGTAGATTTTATCCTAACCGGCTTCTATTCCCATTATCATGAACGCACGATAGACGATACGAATCAGTCTTCCGATAGACTCGTGCAACTTGAAGAGTCGGGTGAGAAATATAAATAAACTAAGAGATGGCTTGAAGAGTCGGGTGAGAAATATAAATAAACTAAGAGATGGCTTGAAGAGTGTATAACCGAATTAAGCGTTCAAATATGATGCGTGCTCGTGAACCTGCATATAAGAACTGTCACATCAACATAGGTAATAATACGAGATCTTCCTTGGTAAGTAATCCTATTGAAAAATTAATAAGTGCTTTTCTCAACTAACATGTAGTCATTTGGATCATATTCTGCATAAAATGGATCCATTAGCGACACAGTTTAGGAAAAACGGGGATTACAGATTTTAATCGTATTAATGTTAAATTTTCAATCAAGTAGCGGTAAATTAATCGACCAATGGCTAATCATACATACTGTTCAGCAAACGTGTTAGATGTTGTCCCACCCCCAGAATAATCTATGGGAACAATACCTTTATATCCGTTTCGCTCGGAGAATCTGCCATGATAGTGTTACTCTTCCTACCTTTTTCTCACGTAGCCCTGTTGACATCTCATGTGCACTATCGTAAATGTGAACATTGACTTCATTGAAAGTATTTCTACTTTTAATGTCCTTCTTATTTCCAGATTCACTTGTTCAATAATCTGTTTACAGGTTATTTGCAAAATTGTATAGTTAGTATCCTTATCAGGCAGACGTTACAAGCTCTTTTGATCTTTTCCAATTAGAATCAGTATGTGCGTTTGGCTTACGCATGTCTATCGTCATAATTTCAGACTGGGGCGACATCTATATCATCAGTATCCAACCGGTTAAATAGCAAGATATTATCAACACTTACTATGCCGAGTCAACCGATCTGGTACTCGAAATACATAATAATATGTAGCGGGCGTATGATTGTATAGAGAAAGAACATCAATAATTTTCATCGTGTAAAAAAAATGTTCTGCAGATCATAATAAATCACATGACATTTACCCAATATAAAATGCTTTGAGGTATCGAACAAAAATCGGTTTATAAAAACCATATATCGCCACGTTTTTCGCGCAAATCTACGAATTGTTATTAAATCAACGGAACGATATGCAAGAAATACGTGTAATTGTGCCATACTCAGCATTGGAATATTAGGTTTCATAGTTGGGTCTCATTCCGAGAGAATTTTCGACAATACCGATCCTTGAGCCAGAAAATCTGGCTGAAGAGATATAAATTTTTAAACAACCTTTCCTCTCTCATCTCGAGACATTTTTTTATGTCCAGCTTTCTTGAAATAATAATGAACCCGTTACGTTACACACGGATGCTTACACGTCGAAATTCAAGAAAATTGTTTAATTGATTAAAAATTTAAAACGTAACTTTTATTCTCTTTCATCTGTTCTATCATTACGGATTAGTTTTTCTTTACAATCTTTAATAAAGTAAACGTTTTCATGAGGTAACCTATTTACAATGTTCGATTATGGAGTGATGTTTCTTAATACTTGTTATCATAGAGAGAGATGTAAGGAAATTATAAATGTAAAAGTCAGAAGCTCTACTCAATGTCTATGTGTCATTGCTTAATTTTCAGTGATGGATGCGGTTACTCAGCTTGTAGTGATTCATTGAAATTATTCAATGCGTTTGTCGTATTTCTTAAGCACGCATTGAGACAAGCTTCGCGACGTGGGATGTTGAGAGGTGGGATGTTCCTCCTTCTTTCTTGTATGGAACGTGTGCTATCCGAGATTGGTTTTTCACCCTCTTAAACAGGCTCCCTTTTTACAACGGCAGTATACTGATATATATATTTTTCGTCTCAAATGAGGTTCGTAATTAAGTGGATGCTTACGACGTGAATAAATGCCAAACACTAGTCATTGACGTCGGGGCTCTGGCATCGGCATTAAGATCATCGCATCTTTCAGTAAGAAAGATTCAAACCGTTTTGTGGATGTGGTAACAGGTTGGTGGTTGGAAGTCAAAAGCAGTCCGAGTTAGAGCGAGTTGTCAAGATTAGTGGGAAGAGCAAGGTTGTGTCGGGAATCTGAAATATAAGAATATTAGATACTGGCGAATAGCCTTACGCGTAAGCGCATAATAACAATTGACACTTACAATAAGGTAATCCGTGGGTAATACTTTATAACTTATATACTCATACACACTCGCCTGACAGGAGGACTCACCATGTAAGCTATTACATCAGGATATTTTATAATAAACGTTAACTTAAAACTTTTATTACGTAATAATTTAGGGTGCACTTTTTAGTATCAATTGTGAAGGGGAAGATACTAAGCGAATACGGTCTCTAAGCTTCGTCAAATATTCTGTTTATTATGTGAAATTTGTATCGTTGCAACAAAGGTCTGTCATTTATTTATATAGTCAACGGCCTCCCCCATAAAAGAGATAGGCAACTAAAGTGAAGAGATAGGGAATAGATAAATTATCAGGGGATATAGGCATCAAGAAAGTTCTATATAGCTGTTATCTAGAGCCAATACTGTTCAGGAGCGATGGTTATGCACTTATGGTGTGATCGTAGTCAATTGTAGGAACAACTGAAGACATAAACTTCAAAAATATAATCAAATACCTACAAAAAAAAATATATTAATAACACAATAAAGACAATGCGTAATCACGTTCAACATCCTATAAATCCAATGCTACTCACTGATCAACTCTAACTTGTGCCTGCTCGGCTTGAAGCGCGTTGTTGCCATTTCCTGGATTATTAACGCTGCTCGACGCTGGCAACTGCGCCTGATATTTTTCGAATTTCTTGATGCTCTCATCATTCATCTTTTCGATAATCTTCTTCATCACTTGTGCATGTCGACATGGATGAATGCTTGCCAGGGACATATTTAGGTGAGGATGTGTCTCGATGGTTACTGTCTTCTTGGCATAGTCTTGAGAGACATCTTCGAATATCTGAACCGATGTTAGTGGGCGACGATGCTAAGATAAGCAGCGAATATGGTCATTAGAACAGGAAAGATAAAGAAACGTGGGAAGACTAGATCCAAAAAACCATACCTCATCATAGCCGAAGAGCCACATACGAGGTGTTTGATAATATTTGTCATATGTAATAAACACATCATACGTTCGTACTTGAAGAATCTTGTCACTAGAGATAATATAAATAGAATATGTTAAACTAGGCAAAAAATAAATAAATAAATAAAAATACAAAGTATACAAATACTACAAAGCATACCTTGGCCCGTCATCGTGAGACGAAGATGGAACATGGCTTGAAGCGGCTATTGCAGCCTAAGTCAATAGCAATGACAATGGCGTCAATATAAATATTGTGTCTATCCATTGTTATATCAAAAGCCTTCCTTTTACTCACTGGATCCTCTTCTTCAACAACATTATCAGCAATATCATCCATATCAGGAATGTCGTCCATATCTGGAATATTATCTTCTTCCTTCTCGCGCGCCTCTTCCAATTTGATTTGACTTAATCTTTTCGCAACAATTTCTTCGTCTTCGCCCTCGCCCTCGATGGCTTGTATGACTTCGATATTAGTCGTAACGATTACTATTGTAATACGTAAATTATTTAGCAGTATTAGACAACATATAGACTTTATGTAAACTATCGACAGTCATTATTTCGAGCAAACGGCTTGCACCCTGACATTCAAAAACTCCAAACCGATCTCAATCTCACACCTTACCACGACCACTGTGGGTAGCCACCCATGCATCCTCCCCGTTTTCAGTCTCTATCTGGGTTTCTGCATCTTCATCAGTATATTCCATCTGCTTGACGCGTCGAAGACATGGGACTAACAAAATTCAGAATGAGAATTAGGAGCGAGATAGGAATAAAAGGTGGAGCGCTGGTGACAGAATACCATTTCTCGTAATAAGAAATTGCTTCTCTGGTGGCAAATAATCTCTCTTCTTGCTTTCTTCACCGCTCTCCCTAGCAAACAAAGTGTCAAAATCTCGAATCGTAATCCATGTCTCGTTCAAGGTCAATAATCCAAACTTCTTCCGCCCAACAACTCACCAGTTCCAGGTTGGACACTTGTAAACTAGGAAATCTCCCGCAGCTACAAACTACGACATAAACAAGTCTTCGCGTGAACACAAAAGTAATCTTCTTTAAAGATCTCATAACAAACAGAAAGAGGGGGCTTCGGTATGCCTACAAATTATCCAACCTCTTCAGGTGTAATGCAACCCGTCTCTTTGAACTTGGAATTTTTCAATACAGGAGAAAGATATTCACGAATGCCGAAGAAGAGGGTCTGTACCGAGTTCATGTTGAGCAAGTTGCGTAAATGGTTACAGAGTGTTGTAATTTGTCCGTAGAGTATGAATTTAGATTGTACCGGCCAAAGAGGGGGGAGATCAATAGAAAGGAATGAAGTCAAGTGATAAAAAGAATGCGCATATGTTTGGTGGGAAAATCAACTTTACTGCGTCTGTGCGACATGATAGGTCATATGGGCATATTTTGCAAAGTCGATCGGCAAGCACTCAATTACTGGATTGACATATTAATATAGCATACCAATACGTCACCTACCAAACGCTTACGTCCCGAAAGAACGTTGACAATATACTGTATTAGCTTCACATGATAGGTGGGAGGGGATTCTGTGAGAATGAATGGCAACTGCATACGCAGTAACTGAGTCCCCCAACGTGGATTCATTGGTGGGGATGCTTCAATTTTGTCTGAAAAGTCATATAGTAATAGTAAGAAACAAAAACACCGAGAACAAGAAAAATTAACCAAGATGCTCAAGCAAGCGCAATAAACAGGCAACAATCTATTAATTAATGCTTAGCAAAAATTGTCGTACTTTGACAGATCTCTCTCAATAGCCAAGTAATTCTTTACAATCACACATTCGTTATATCAGACTGTAATTTTAGTCCTAGTCAAAGTATGGTCCAATGTCTGGCTATTCTTATTTCAAAAGCTCAGAAAGCCGATATTTAACGCAGACTGTCCAGGTTTTATAGCACGCCGTGGAGCGTAATATATAGTTTGAAGCTCCTACGCCAACTATCCGTCATATTATATTAATATTAAGCCCTGGCCAATTTACATTTGAGACTGTGTGAAATAATGGCATGCCGATTCGATGCGCTAAAGGGTAAATCTCTTTAAAAGGTTAAAGATACCATTACTTTGTTTGACAGATACTATAGATAGCGGAAATGTATGGGGTTGTGCAATAAAAGTCCCAACAAGCTCCACGTGTTCCAAACAAATCTTGTGACCCAAACAAAATCCCCCCGATCGTAAAAAAAAAACGGGTGGTACAAGGCGTTAGTAAATTAAAGCTAATTTTGACTGACGATTGGAAAAACACAGTAATTCTGAACAAACTGGAAAATCCAATTCTCATGGTTTTAAAGTTTAATATTTGCAATATGATTCACAATGTTGGCTTTCCTTGAACTATTCGACTCGTCATGATGCAAACGTGGGCTGAGTCTATTACATCAAACCTAATACCTTAACGTTAGTCGGATTGTTCGTGTTACTCCATCATTAGGCATTTACGTAAAAGGTTTATATTAGGCAATTCAAAATCCGATAGGTGGAAACCAATGACATCAATTAACAATTTTTGCTTGACACTTGTTAGAGGATAATTGGCAACTCGAGTAGAATACAAAAAAGCATAAAAAGACACAAGAAAAAACAAGTCGGGAAAAGGTTCGATAAGAAGAATAATAATAATAAGAAAAGCCATGGATGCCGCACATGCAAAAAGTGCAAAAGAAATACTCGAGTACTTAAAGGTCGACCCTGAGACCGGACTAACAAGTGATCAAGTAGAAGAGGGTTATAAAATCCACGGACGAAATGGTAAACATCATGTTTGTTTTTGCGATACTTATCGTTTCTTAGATCGTTCGGCTATAAGGTTTCCTTTGAACGATCTGAACCCAAAACATTCGTTAGTAGCAAAGGTCGAGGCATATAGAATCCATTTATGCGCATTACGTAATCACTCTAAATCCGCCTGATCTAACTAATCGTTCAAATTTCTACATTGCTTATCCTAACCAGAACTTCCCCCTGACGAGCCGACATCATTGTGGAAGCTGGTCTTGGAACAGTTTAAAGATCAACTGGTCATCATACTACTTGTATCCGCAGCTGTCTCTTTTATTCTCGCGTTGTTAGAGGAAAGTGACGAGAAGGGAACAGCATTCGTCGAACCAATAGTCATATTGTTGATTTTGATAGCGAATGCCATAGTCGGTGTTGTTCAGGAGAGTAACGCTGAAAAGGCAATAGAGGCAAGTTGACCCATCTAAGACATTGTTGCAACCGTTGCTCCGATTTGCTTATTAATCATCTATTTTGATCAATTATTGTGTATCATAGGCATTGAAAGAGTACGCTCCAGACGAAACAAGAGTATGGCGTGGTGGCTATTTAGTAAAAATAAAAACATCCGAGCTTGTCCCAGGAGATATAATTGAACTATCAATAGGAGATAAAATTCCTGCTGACGCTAGACTGTTGAAGATCAATTCTTCTACATTTAGAGTTGACCAGGCGCTTCTTACTGGCGAAAGCGTTAGTGTGAATAAGGACACTGCGGTAGTGGAAGACTTGCGAGCTGTTTTGCAAGATCAAACCAATATTGTATTTTCGGTAATTATTTGTTTACTTGATGGACGTTAATACTTGGAAAAGTTATTTACGGTCGAAGTTATGCAGGCATCTTGTTTAAAGATTTGTGTCTTATGTGGGAGATTTCATTTTATATTATTATCATGACTGGCCTGTTGCTAGTTATATCCCTGCTTTTTTTCTTAATTACTCAAACACTTTGAAATTTTGATCATGAAATCGTTTTAATCCGTCACGTTTTGTACAAGTAGGGTACAACGGTCGTTTCGGGAAAAGCTCGCGCTATAGTAATACATACTGGCCCTAACACTGAAATTGGTGGCATACATAAAAGTATTTCTGATCAAGATTCCGAAAAGACACCGTTAAAGAAACAGCTCGACGATTTTGGAGACATGCTTGCGAGGGTATACTTTATTGTGTTGCTACTTGTTTCTTATGGTTGAAAGCAATGGCAATAATATAGAATTTTTTAGACTAACTAAAAAACTTGCTAAAAAGAAATACTTGTCGACTCACGTATGATTTCGTTGTTTCTGTAGGTCATTTCCGTAATCTGCATTCTAGTCTGGATTATAAATATAAACCATTTCAACGATCCCAGTCATCATGGATGGCTTAAAGGCGCGATTTACTACTTTAAGATAGCTGTGGCACTTGCCGTGGCCGCCATTCCAGAAGGGCTTGCCGTAGTAATTACGACTTGTTTAGCATTGGGAACTAAAAAAATGGCAAAGAAGCATGCTATCGTGAGATCACTACCTTCTGTCGAGACATTGGGCTGCACCAGTGTTATCTGTTCGGATAAAACAGGCACATTGACAACCAATCAGATGAGCGTGTCAAGGGTAGGTTCGTGGTTGGTCGTCAGAAATATCATAGGGCAAGTGGGGTGGCTTTGTGAAATCAAGTATAAAGTATTTAATGTTGTTATAGATGGTCATTGTTGAAAATGACAGAGCCAAACTCGAAGAGTTTTACGTAAATGGCACAAGTTACGCGCCTGTTGGAGACATAACGTAAGAGATGCGTCGTTTTTTTTATAGCAAACTGTACTCTTAGAATGCGTCTAACAATTCCATATCAACTTTTATTAGAACTCCGGATGGTAAAATACTAAGTTCGCTGCCGGCCACAAAACCAACGATAAACGAACTAGCTCAAATCTGTGCATTATGCAATGATGCTCGTATCCTGTGCGAAGAGGTTATTACTACTGCTTTTAAATTTCTTTAACTATGTTTCAATATGGCAACAGTCTTGTAACTCGTCACATTTATTTAGGGATCATTGATACACCAAAATATCGGGGAACCGACTGAAGCTGCGCTAAAGGTACTTGTAGAAAAACTTGGCACAGAAGACACGCTATTTAATGCAGGGCTTCTGGGTTATTCGCCAAAAGAACGCGCGACTGCTTGCAGCGACTATTATGAGAACAAATCAAATCGGGTACGTTTTTTAACACTGAAATTTCCTTTCTGCTTGCTCGGATTTTTAAATTCTGATTTCTATTTCAAATGTAGATTGTAACACTCGAATTCACAAGGGATCGTAAATCCATGTCTGTTCTTGTTAGTCAACCATCAGTATCAAATTTTGGTGCAAAACTTCTCGTCAAAGGTGCACCAGAGTCTGTTCTCGACAGGTGTACTCACGTTATGGTTTCCTCGTCTTCTGTCCCGATTCCGTTGACACCCCAAATTCGCTCTCAATTAAACAATAAATTATACGAATACGGACGGCAAGGATTGCGTGTACTAGGAATGGCTGTGAGATATAATCTAAACCCGTCGGATTTCGAAGTTTTGCCGAATTTCACTGCCCATGAGCAGAATATGACTTTTGTTGGTCTTGTTGGCATGTTGGACCCACCTCGTCCGGAGGTTATTGATGCTATAAAGAAATGTGAGACCGCTGGTATTAGAGTCATCGTGATTACGGGAGATAATAAGGCGACTGCCGAGGCTATATGTAAAAAGATTGGAATATTTGGTGAGGACGAGGATTTAACTGGAAAATCGTATACCGGTCGAGAGTTTGATGAGTTGTCAACAGAAAAAAAATTCGAAGCCGTAAGAAGAGCTAGTTTATTCTCGAGAACCGAACCGGCACATAAGAGTCAACTTGTAGATTTACTAAAAAGTCAAGGAGAAGTTGTTGCAATGGTACGTCGAGTCTTTTGAAGATTCTAATAATTTAGAACATGTATCTAGTTATGAAGTAGGAAGGTTCTTTGTTCTAATTCGCCATTATCGGAAACAATTATATCCTGTAAACGCAGACAGGTGACGGTGTAAATGATGCGCCAGCTCTGAAGAAAGCAGACATTGGAATAGCAATGGGCTCCGGTACGGATGTAGCTAAATTAGCGGCAGATATGGTTCTGGCTGATGATAATTTTGCTACAATTGAGCAAGCTGTAGAAGAAGGTCGTTCAATTTACAATAATACCAAGCAATTCATAAGATATCTAATTAGTTCGAACATTGGAGAAGTTGTCAGGTATGTAACGTGAATGCGCGTACGATAGTTCTATCACGTGTGATAATATTACTTAATCGTTATTACCGACATCCTGTTACTATCAATACTAAAACACGCTTTTTCTTTAATAACTCTCTAATACAGTATCTTTTTGACTGTGATCCTTGGCATGCCCGAAGCTTTGATTCCTGTACAATTACTTTGGGTGAATCTAGTAACGGACGGTCTTCCTGCTACCGCTCTTGGGTTTAATCCACCTGATCACGATATCATGCGTCTTCCTCCCCGTAGGGGTCAAGAGCCATTGGTTGGAAAATGGTTGTTTGTGCGATATTTAATCGTTGGAATGTATGTTGGCATGGCAACTGTTTTTGGATACGCTTGGTGGTTCATGTACTATTCTGGTGGACCACAAATTAGTTACTACCAGCTGGTACGTCATTATCTATTTCGAGTTGCTTAAGAGGATTGAAGGGTTGCTTTTTTGCAATCCATGTTATTATGCTCTTGATTATTATTATTATTGGACTGCTGTTATCTTCGCGTTGTTGCTAATTGGTTACTTTTTGTTAGACTCATTTTCACAATTGCGAAAGTCTATTCCCCGAGATCGGTTGCCAGATGTTCGCCAACGAGATGTCTCAACGAGCTACTACAATCTCGCTGTCAATTCTGGTGACAATAGAGATGCTCAATGCGATGAATTCATTGAGTGAAAATGAGAGCTTGCTGACATTGCCACTTTGGAGTAATATATACCTTGTACTGTCAATCATACTCTCAATGGTGTTGCATTTTGTGATTTTATATGTGCCTTTGTTCACGGTAGGTTACGATTGAAACGGTACGCATCAGACTTTGATTGTAGGGAATTTACTAATTTGTTTTATAATATTTTTTATAGACATTGTTTGACATTGTGCCACTCAATCTTGCAGAGTGGGAAGCGGTGTTGGTTATTTCATTGCCTGTGATTTTTATTGATGAGGCACTCAAGTACATAACTAGAACTTGCATTAGTAAGTATATCGTGATAGATGAATATCTTTTTTTTTCCGGCCATATGCTAACTCATATTCCATCTCATAGATCCACCAACAAAACTCAAGAAAGAATAGGCGATTGTAAAATCTTGTTAGCTACGAGACGTTAAAGAGTAGGACGTAGACTTGTGATAAACTTATTATACATTAATCTTATAAAATGTGGAGTTTGTTATAATGAAAATTTTGCTAATCGTAATTTGACACGTTAATATGTCGTGTACTGCTCGTGTACCAAATGATATTGCAATCATGTCGCCCCAATGTAAGCCCTATGTGTACATCCTCAACTTGATACCTTTAAAATGAACGATATTGCTAAAATGAGTGTTCGGAATAACGATAATCTCAGATTACTGACAAAAATTCCCACATAAGTATTAAAATTTATATTACTCATTTCTTCCCATCATGCACCTTGTGAATCTCTTACAATGACAAATTAAACGAATAAAATACGCGACGGAAACAATTAATAAACTTGTGATTAGAAATCAGTTCTGCCCGCTAGTTAAATACAGAACTTAGAAGTTTTTTTACATCCACATACGCGCTCATCTTTTCACTATGTCACGGTGCTAAAAAAAAAGTTAAAAGGAAAGCTCGCAGTAGGTATATAATAATTCATTCTCAGATTTGTAGACAATATAGCTGGGTTCCATGCCCACTTGTGGCTAAATGTGTTGCTGCTTGCAGTGCCTGTGAAACAGGCGACCATTAAAGAGGTAAAACCTATCATTGAGCTGGAGTTTTTATCCAGAATGCAGGTATGGATCATATTGATATGGTTTTTTGCAAATACCAACCACTCCTCCGAAGATTGATCTCATCCTATTTCCCGTCAATTAGAGTCCTTATGCATTGTTTATTTTAGCATGGCACAAGAGTCTTCGTTCGATTGAGAATTGTCTACGACTGACCCTACATATAGCTAGCCAAATCATTAGCGACGAATCAAACATAGTTTTTAGAGAAACAAAAGACGTTTTGTTAATTGGAAGAATACTATCATGGAAATGTGTGGAAGACCAGGGCTAATATAAACAATAGGTGTTTGACAATTTCTTCAAACCAAAGATGGCATTTTTATCCAAGCAAGTAAAAGTTTCAAGGACTGCAAGATGATGCTCAGGCAATGGCAAAAGTGGCTACAAGAAAAGGAATACGAACAGCGATACTTAAGAGAAAGTTTAAAAGAGGCTCGAAAATACGATGAGAGATACCAAAAAGGAATCGAAAGCCTTAAGGAAGAATTCTGACCATTCCTTCGCATTATTTCCTATTACTAACAGAAAGAAGAGAATTTAATAATCAACGACGAGTTTTTCTGGGAGAAATTACTTGCTTCAGAAAATAACATTACTGAATTAATGCAACAGGTAGCCGAAAACGAGAACGGGCTGAAGAGAGGCTGAGATGTAGAATGGAAATGGCGATTGTCATTAAGTCTTTATATTTTTGTACAATTACTGCATAATAAAACATTGTCTTAACGTTTACTCTGCGTAAATTGTCACTCTATTTGATTTCGTTGTCCTATTGCTCGCGATTGTTAATTAGGGATTAACAAGATTAACAATCACTCTAGCTTCTGGTCAATAAAAATACTTTACATAGGATGCTTGCCAGTAGCCTGTCCATTGTCTGTCGTCGCCTATCGTTGTTTCTAAGTTTGTTACTATATACACAGTGAAACTCGATATAACGGAGGCAGCGGTTCCGACTCTTTTCTCCGTTAAAATCGAGAGATCCACTAAATCGAGTTTTCACAATATACCGGATATCATAACAAACCCAACCGTTATATCAAATAATGCAATTTTTATTAACAATTCAAAATACTGTATATTCAAAAAAACAAAAATAACAAAAACTAACGGATTTATGCAGAGAGTATAGTCAGCTTTTTATCTTAACAATCTTAATTCTCTCTATTATGACGATGACAGTGAAGAATTTTTTTATTCCACTTCTTCACATCACATTACTAGGAAAATCAATCAACAATAAATTTCTCCAGCGCGGCTTGTTTCTTGCTTTTGCATATAATAATGATGGGCTTTTTAAGGCTTTGCAGTCCCTCATTAATAACGCGCTAATGCTTAAATTGTTTTGCTGTATATACACTACCCGGACAAAAGTATCGGACCCTCTAACTTTATTAATTACTCGAAATTATACATAATAAACGAGGCTGAAATTTTAATGACTATTAGTCTAACTATTCATAAATCTATCACAAATAGTTAATATTTTGTTGGCCAGCCATTATTTGCTATGCATGCTTCGATTCTTCGAGGCATACTTTTAATCAGGTTCATTAAAACAGTATTAGAAAATTTTTGCCATTCTTCTTGCAATGTGTGTCTTGTTCCAGGAGTTCTCC
>CAJVPI010000470.1:0-29244 GCA_910592345.1 Paraglomus brasilianum
ACGGTTTCTCAGATATATCAACTAATTTAGAGAATAGGGTCAAAAGTATATGTTCAGAGTAAATGCGATACTCGTTTTTATTAACAATAAAATAAAGAATATATCGATCTGAATTTACTAGCGAACGTAAACTATAACACACATAACACACCGACTCTAGCTGCTTATATATCTTTTGAGAAGTCTAATTGATCTATTTTTAGCAGCTACTTCTAATATTCTATTGATAATTTAACTGTATACGTTTGAATAAATCGAAGCATTCTGATAGTGAAATTTCACTAACCGTACTACCAGTGTCGAATGTATGTCACACTGATAGTGAAATTTCACTACCCGTACCACACAACGTTAATTGTATAGTACCTCTGACAGTATCTGTACTACCATGCTGAAATCCGCAGCTGCGCTGGTGTTACCGCCCGATTGATTTGGACTGCGGCACCGCTGGAGAAGCGCAGAAATAAGGAGAGAATATACGCGGCGCATCACAGCATTCAATGCTTCATTAAAATGTTATGTATACATAGTTGATAGTTCCAATCATGAATCAATTTTAATAACTTGAATTGTCATCAAATATACAAATTACTAAATACAATAGACTGACAATCATGCAGCAATGATTTCATGAAGTGTGGGACACGTTCGTTTTACCCTTGGGGGGACCAATAAGGGAGGGAGGACAATATCTCTTCCGCTTACCGCAATACGTTATGTTACGATTCCCATCCGGTTTGTTTGTAATCTGCCTTTTGTTCAAGTTACTTGATAATTGATGGGTTTTTTAGAAAAAAAAAGTTTGGTGAGTGCAAGGTAACAATATCAGTAGTATTAACATTGATCTCGATATAATATTCACCTTTTATTGACTGGAAGAGGTATCGACAAAATGGCAGTTGCAAGTGCAATAACGGTGAGGACGATAAAGATTAAGCGAAGAAGCTTGGTCATTTTGTTGGAGATTAACAAGACGTCTTTGGTTTTTAGGGTAGATATGGATTTGATATGTCGATTAGACCAAGAGGATTGATTTCTTTCTGCAAAGAATGTAAAGATATGGTACTTGTGTAATTGACTAAGACCCAAGCTCAGTCGAGGAAATTGTTTGCTTATCCGGCTGTTACAGCGTATTTATGCTTGATATCGTGCCAAGAGTTTGTCGTACTAACAAAGCGTTCTATATCCCCTTTCTCGTCGTTTTTGTGTATACCAAATGTGGCAGGCGGTGAAACCTCGGCTATTCGCAACGTTAGAAAGTCTGAAAACAGGTGTATAGAAACAATGGGGAGGACAACACGCGAGATTGGTGAGTCAATAACTATGCGGAGATAAACGAGTATTTTAAGACCATAATTGGTTAAATCGTGTAGATCTTTTTACATAACAGGTATGTTGGGTGCAAAAAATAGCAATAAACTGTATGACGTAACTGGTAGTCGTAATCACTTTATTGGTGTGATTAAGCGCATTAATATTGTGATGATATTCCCTCTTTCAGGCATTGCGAGTATTATGGATGACTGTCTGACCTTTATGAATCTATTTGTATAAATAGACCTAAAGGTAGGGGGCGTTCTTATATGATATTATGATATTTATATATATGTTATATATACTAATACGTATAATTACTAATTCAAAGTTTTTTCTGTAGATCTTTTACCGATCACTTTCACTTGGCATTCTAATTTGGTAGCTACTTCCCCTTTTATGAGGCATAAGTATACAGGAACTAGACTTTTATTCACGCTTTGTGTTAGATGCATTCTAAACTAGCATTACGCATGCTTGCTTATGTTTGAATAGTGTTAGACTTAGTTTTACTGTTAACAACGTTCACATCTACGCTTCATACTGAAGATAGGCATTTGTTAGATATACAGTATATAATATACAAGCGTATTAGATTTGGCTAGCTATGTTGTTAACAATGTTCACATCTACAGTCAGCAGCTGGTTTGTGGTTATAGCCATGGTTATGTGATCGAAGTCTGTCATTTAATGTGAGAGCTGATGCTGAAATCCAGCTGAAGCTGAAACTAACCAATGGGATTAGAGAATAAAATCTGATCAACCAATGAAAGGTCATTGTTTCAGCTTCAGCCGGATTTCAGCATCAGCTGTGACATTTTAATTTCCGGTTTTGACCATTAAAATCCGTTTCTATCTTCTCACACGTTTCAAAAATGAAAAAGTATTCATTGTAATTTAGAGGGATAATAAGTGAATAACATATTATCGAAGATAAGTATAACAATATTATTTGAAAAATGTGTCTAAAGTTGGTTGTTTTTTCTCTTCCTGAACTTTTAAGGCAAGCATGTCGGATTAGCATTCTCAGTTTTGCCATAAAACTGGCATCTATATCTTCTTTGAAATGTCTTCAAGTGCTGCCCTCCCCTGTTGTGCAGACATGGGAGTGGGACAGGTTCCTCATCACTTTCATCGTTATCAACTGTGTTGTTACGATATCACTAATTGGCCTTCCACTGTAGATTTGTCAATGTTGATGTATTGTATAGCTGGTAGCTTCTGCACATTTGCAATATTCATATGATTGATGAGTTATTGTACTTCAGTTAGCAGTTCTTCTCCAATTGCTTGTATTTCTCCATTCCCGTGTGCTGCCAACAGTTTCGAATTGTACAGCTGTCACCGCTTCCCATCACTCGCATCTTTAAGTGATATCATCGACACTGCTGTCGATGAGAACAATTTTTGATAGTGCGTTTTGAAAGCCGCAATGATCCCAGCATCTAACGTACGGCTGTAGCTGTGAAGTGGAAGGTATTTGACTATAAACATTAGACAATGCGGTTGCATTGTCAATTAGTAATAAAATGGGTTTTTTTCTTCCGTATTTCTCTGTTCAGTAAACTTAGCCATTCGTTGAAGATATCTGTGCGCATCCATGCCTTTGAGTTGTGATAGAAAGAAAATTTATATTAATTTGGCGAAAGCATTGTGGACGTGCATTTTTCCCGTTAGCAAGCGGCTTCAATCCAGTTGGGTGCAAACGAGGAGGACTGTAATTCTGGTTTTATCTCGTTTAGTGCCGTGAGTTTTTCCTGTTGCAAGTGTCATGTTCGGTGGCATTCTAAAAAACAAGGATGTTTCATCAGCATTATAAACATCATCTAAAGTTATACTTGCCAATTATTCTACGCAGGCGACCTCTTTCTTCCGGTAATATTAATAATGGTACGCTATTTGCTTCGCCTTGCAACCTAACTCGACGCAAATTGTTTCGCTTTTTGAGACCCTCCAGCCATCCGTCTGATAGCAAATTCGAGTGTTTTTACTAAATTATGTAATTATATAAAGGTAATACAGTATCATATGTATTATTATATCAATAATCGTGTATTGGTTAATTCACGCACAGTAGATATGTATCATATTGCTCCAGTTTTATCGGCATTATAGATATCTGCCAGTTCATACAGAGTTCTTGAAGTTTAACTCTTTCACCAGGCAAAGATTCTAACGGCCCGCTTGAGGCTTCTCCATGAAGCTTATACCGACAACGTAGAGAGTTCCGTTTCTTAAAACTTGCAACCCATTTATTTATTCGAAAACTTTATCTCACATTGAGATGCTGCGACCTTTTAATTTCACTAACTCATCCATCAGAACCAACCAGCTGCTGTAACTTGACTCACCCAAAGATTCAATGCATGCCATTTCGAGTTTTGGGTATTTTAAATGTCGGTTAGTATAGCGATTTTGCATTGCAAAATTGTCTTCGAGAAACAGATACTAATACTACTCTTTTTTTTTAGGATTTTAGAAATCGTTGACCGGTCGAGTTTTAACAGGATATCTTAGAAATTTATTGATGTTTCGCTAACGGGTTCGCAAATTTCTTACGCTGAGCATTATTGACACGACACCACCTTTTTTTTTTTTTTTGTTAAAAGGGTTGGCGACACATTGCGAATAAGTAACTAGATAGTCATGTTATAGATTGGATTATATCGAGAGTGACATATCGAGGCGCGACTGTATTTGTAAAATCTTGCCGTTGATGTGGTTTGCAAGAAGTGCACCTGTTTGTATAGGCATAATAATAATGCTTTTTTGTTTCTAAAGAAATCGCCTTTCGCTTACGAGCATCAGTTTATGGCATTTTGGTAGGAATACAGTAAATAGTTGGTTTCTTTTTTCCAACTTCAGAAATGTGCGTTTTACCAAATTAAATAAAGACACGTGATCCGATGTTAGTTATATTCTATAAAACGGTTTTGGCAATAAACTACTAGTCAGATAGTGACTATAACCGGAGGAACTATAGACAGGGTTGACTATTTATCATCCTAATGAACTGAGAAGGCAATTCAAGGATTTACTAGGTTTAACTATACCCATATAAAATTAAACATCAACCTCATTACTACAGTATTGAGGAGATTAAGCAAATCCGCCAGAATAACTTATGCTGTGTACTCATAACACACCCATTCACTCAATTAGTTAATCAATATGCTGTTGACAAATTCTTATGCATAATGAATATTGAGTAGATGCCGAATAATCTAATAATAAACTAATATAAGCAAATCTAGGGCATATCTAAGCTGCAGAACGTTTTCAAATAGGTAATTACTAAATGGAATTACTGATGAGTTTTGCACGAATGGACACATACTTATTGCTTGCCTAAATATAAATTAAGTTGCAGTTAGGGGAAACTATTGTATAATAATAGTCGCTGTTTATAAATATAGAACGTTAAAAAGCTTATTCTGTATGCTGGATTACCATCTGATTTATTGCCTAGTCAGACAATGGTATCGTTGATGCAGACTTTATGCGTAAGTTTCTATAACAAACCACACTGTTAACAAGTTTACCTTGACATCATAATAATGCTAGGGCACTATTGTTATCAATGTCATCGTTATTATCATTGCGCGTATGTACTACAAACTCCGTAGGCATATTGACAATAACTTTGTCGGATATTGTTGCAAATTCTCCGACAGCAATTCATAATATCACGTCATATGACACGCAAATAGCGTCTATATATACACCCAGACGCTACTCTCTGCTGCACAAAAATTTCTCTTCTCCTCCTTCAAAGCGCAAATAAAACATCACTTAAATATACAACGAACGAACGAACGAACATTTGCCAATACAGCATCACTCAAATACACAGCGAACAAACGTTTGGCGACACTCCATATTCTACACATACAACAGTTTGCTACAGCTCACAAACAAGTCTTGTAACGACACGGTTTATTGACCACAGAACTCGATAAAAGAGTTCAAACACGCGTCTACTTATATATATTCAGACGCTACTCATGTATCGCTTTACAACCTCTCCTCCTCTAAAGCATAAATCCAATGTTTATCCAATGTTTAATATGCAACGAACAGTTTTTTGTCGTCACACCATATTGCGTGCGTACGACAATTTGCTACAATCCACAAACAAGTCCTCAAAAAACTCAAACAACGAACGTTTAACATTCGACAACGACACGATTTGTCGACCACATAACATACAAAAGAACTCACACAAGAGCGACCCTCCACATTAAACGTGCGGTACATAAATCTGCTTTTCCATTATTTACGTGTATCGCGTTGAGGAGAATAATAATGCATTAAAAAAGACTGTTATTGTACGTACGCTTAAATAATTGCCATGAGATAACCAACTAATTATTTTGATATCTATTATATTATTAGAAGTTACAACGAATAGTTCCTCGATTTCGAAAGGCTTTCCGAGACAATGCATAAACAAAATAATAAACTTCATTATTACCTCAAAGTGGTTTATTTGAACCTTTTTTACGACAATGATCTTAACCTTCAGAGACGTCAGTTATTAGTTGAAGGTGGATGGAAAGTAGATAAAAACGCACGATTAGATACCGAGAAAATATTTCGTATCTTTAACTATGCCAAAGTGACTTTACATACATAATATTCCAACAATCTACAGCTGGATACAAGAATCCTACTGTAGATGACAACAACACTGACAGGAAGAAACTACCATCACATGTGATGTGATCTCTGTGCTTCCCTAATCGTCGTATATAGTATAATGAGATTATTGTAATTGATAATAGTAGTAATACTAATTATAACTTGCAGTTATAAAATTTATTAACCAGCAAAATAATATCAGAATAGGCGAGAAAAAAGAGGGAAGAATTAAAACATTAATAGTGTACATACATGTCAAGTTATTGACTTTTACAATTAAATTCACTTTGCACTTACTTGGAAACTGAGTAATTGTTCCCGTCCTTGAAGCTTTTGCTCATTTCACATACACGCATACTAATAAATATTTAGTGGTTTATGACCAAGAAGTTGAAAAAGCGAACCAGTTCTTGCTAACGGATCCCGCAATACATTGTTTTAATAATAGTGATGTGATCACATTTTAGTTCTTAGATTTCCCACTTGCTCGCTCCGATCTGTTTCTAATAAATTACAAGCGTTGCCTGTTTGCCGTATTATTAAACCGAGTGTATTCAAAATGTCTACCCGCGTTAACCCTAGCTCTAGCTCTAGTATTAGCTCTAAAATTTCTTTATCAGATTCCAACTACGCCGTCTCATTTGAGCGCGCAATAATCACGGTGAGATCTTTATCGATAATATGTTAGCGGAAATGATCGAAAATATGTACACTACAGATATTTTTGCAGACGAAGACATGAGAGGTGATTTGGATTGGAATACATTGTTAGGAAAGGTAGTAGAAAATGTTTTGGCCATATTATGGATTGACAATGGCCCAGTAACTATGTTAACTACAATTCATAATATTGGTAAAGAATGGACTGTGACACATGAGCATCATAGACCAAGAAAAACTAGTTCTAATGCAAATACTGTTTATCAAGTCTTTGGGAATCTTTCCAGGAAAGCATTAGAGATTCCCAAGATTATTGATGACTATAATCAGTATATGGGTATTGCTGTAGTGTGGACATTGCAGACCAACTGAGAGGATACAATTGCCAGTTAACAGTCTGCAGAACATGGTTTCCCTTGTTTTTCTGGTTATTAGATACTACACTTGTTAATTGTTTAAACTTTATTGTAAGGTCACTGACCAGAAAGTTGCAAGCAAAGAATTTAGACTTGATCTGGCATGGGATCTGATAAACAGCACTGTGGAAGATGTGAGTAAAAGAATCACTAGATCAGCTTGTCTAACATTAAAGACACATATCTCAGTCCTTCTAAGAAATTTCAATATTGCTGAGACATATAATTTGCCTGCAACATGTTTAATTCCTGGAGGACATTTTATGGAGTGGAGAGAAACAAGGAAATCATGTGTGTATTGTAGATATCTATCTAAGCAAGGTAAGATTGAGATTGATCATAAAAATCCACCTCAAACTCAACTTTGGTGTATTAAATGTAATGTACCTCTTTGTTGCTCTAAAGCAAGACCCAATTGTTTTCAAGATTACCATACTAAAGCATAATAAAAGTTAATTTAGTGTTTAAATTTATCCAATTGTTGATTTAAATTATTATTATTATGTCTCTGATGATTATGCTATTTTTCTGAAAAAACAATGAAAAAATTGCTTGTTTTTAAACATAGACTGACTCACATAGAAACGTCAGCTTACTATAATCTTTGCCTTAATAGATTTGCAATAAATATGTCAATGATTTCTATTTAATAGAGGGGGGACTCTTGCATAGTATTGATTAGTAAAAAAATACAAAAATAGTACAAACTTTTGGCTAATGTCTTGATCACATGTACATTATCCCTCCTGGGTGCATCCATTTGCTGTAATGTCAAATATTAATTGTTACAATTGATGCTGAAACCATGACCTTTCATTAGTTGATCAGATTTTATTCTCTAATCCCATTGGTTAGTTTCAGCTTCAGCCAGATTTCAGCATCAACTCCCACACTTGCTTGCACTCTTACAAGGTAATCTTGCTCAACAGATATATTAATATTGCTAACTGAAGTATCTGCAAATAACCTGTAAGCTTAGCTATCTTAATGAGAATGGCATAGTGACATAGTCAAAAAGAGGGGGGGTCAAAAATTGCAGGCAAATTTGCCTGCAAATGACCAGTTTAAGGGATATCAATCTCATTGTCAGAATAAGTCTTGTCAGAACACACATGAGCATCAGTTTTAAAAATAAAAACATGTGATCACATGTTCATCTTTGACTAATCCACATTTCAGAATGTTTTGTGAATATCCATGTATCTCATTTTGTTGACTGATGACTTCCTGTTTAGATTGAATAAAGAGAGGAGGATCTGTAATCACAAATCCATCAGTGAATTTTGCACCTGCCTTGTTATGGAAGACAATACTGTCTGGATAGATATAATTTTTGACCCCCTTTTCAAAAGCTTTCCAATTATTGCTATCAATCTGACATGACAGAAAATTTTGGTGATCTGATCTGTCTGATTAGGAAAAGGTCAGAGAGTTGACATGCATTGCTTTTCAACCACAGATGGAATGCAATGATAGCAAGGGTAAACGATTCATTTTGACTGGGTGAGAGATTGTGGGGAGGGAAGTCCACCTTCTGCATCCAGAATGCCACTCTATTTGCTGCCTCCAACTGTTTCTCTGCAGACTCATTGGTTGACATTTTTGTTTGTGAGTTTTTGATGGAAAGATGTCCTGCATGTTATATTATACAGGGGAGTATCAAAAGTATTGCATGCTTTTATTTTAGCAACAAAAAAATTTTTTTATTAAGACAACAGTTAATTTTATTTTATATTCAGAATTAGTACTTTAGTATTTTGTATGTCCTCCATTAATTAGCAGCTCGCACCAAGTCATGATATACTTTTTTTGGGATCACTTCCCAAATATCTTTTACTACCTTTTTGAGTTCACCAACACTTGAAGGCTGAGGATTGTGTTTTTGAATTTCTACTTCAACTGCAGCCCACAAATTCTCAATTGGGTTGAGATTGGGACTTTGGGCAGGCCATTGGAGCACCTCTATATTTTGAGAATGAAGAAACTCTCATGCAATCTTCAATGTGTGAACTGGTGCATTGTCTTCCTGAAAAATGAAATTTTTTCTGGTTTGCTGGGAAAATGCTTTGAGTGTGGGAACTGCATAAGTGGAAAGTATCTCTTTGTATATGTTTCCAGTTACTGAACCTTTAAGTGGAACATGGGTCCTAATTTTAAAAAGGAAAAATACACCCAAAACATCCTTTGTGGAGAATGTTTTACTGTTGATGCAATGCAATCTTCATGAAATTTCTCTTCTGGCTTTCTCCACACTTTTCCCCAACCAGATTTTTGAAACTGTGAAAACATAGACTCATCTGACCAGACTATCTTTTTCCAATCTTCTAAAGTCCAGTGTCTTCTTTCTATTGCCCAAGCAAGTTGTTTGGATTTGTTGATTGCTGAAATTAAAGGTTTTTTCTGAGGAATACAAGAACATAAATTTTCCTTCTGAAGTGCTTGATGACAGATATTTTTTTGTTGATTTTAGCAGAATATATATTAGCAATTTCTGCTAGATTTTTTCGCCTTGTTTCCTTGTTTTTGAGAACCATAGCCTTTAGTCTTGCCTTTTTTGACTGTCGATCAAGCATGGTCAACCTGATCGTTTCTTTGAAGGTTCTCCTGATTCGTAAACTGCAAGATATCTTGTAATTGTCGTTCGATGACATCCTACAACTTTTGCGATTTCTGTATTATTGTGACCTAATTTTTTGGCTGCAATAATGCTTTCCTTTTGTGCAGAAGTTAAAGACCCATTGCGCGAAAAATTGAAAATGATAGAAAATTTCAAATCGCGTTTTTACGATCCGTAAAAGATTAAATCAAAACAATAAACAACAACCCATTTAAGTAATATATAGGCAAATATGGTATAAGAATCACATGGCCAGTTCCATATTAATAATTTTATTAAATCAGTTAAATTTCGACCGTGCAATACTTTTGATACCCCCCTGTAGTTAAGCTTGCGAACCCCAAGTGGATGCTTTAAACGATTTAATCAAGAAATACGGAAACAAGATTGGCATGATTTCTTTTGGATATGGGTATGTAGTAAGTGTAAACCTGGTTTGACTTTTTAATACACAGTGGCTCTCGATATAATGACCCTTCGCTAATATGATGTTGGTTAATATGATGCTTTTTCCCGGGCCCAACTCAGTTATAATAAAATTGGGCTCGATATAATAAAGATTACTTATAATCTCGCGATATAACGTTATAATGATGTTTTGTGCAATTTATATACACTGCCCTACCTTTAAATTATGGTATAAAAATATATGATTATATGTGGAGTACAGTTTTATAACAAGAATGTATATAATTTGCTGTTGATTTTTTTTTTTCAAAAAGCACAATTAATTAGCTTCAAACCCATATAAAAACAATTGTCGTTCACATAGTACGCATTGGCCGGAGAAATTTTTGAAAAAAAAAAACAAACAAACTATCATATGTTTTACTAGTAAAAAAAATATGAAATCCGGTAATTTATGGTAGGGAAGTGTAAATCATCACCATAATTGGTAATCATTTATGAACTTTCGATAATATGAACCTTTTGGTCCGGCCCGACGACTTCATCTTATAGAGAGCCACTGTGTACATAACTCTATTACTGTCTAAATTCGGCTGTGTTCACGTACAGTAGGTGCACGATTTTTAAATTTGGTGCCTGTGTTAGAAGCATTTTATAATATCAAAGTACAGTAAGTGGTCAATATAATAATTATTTATCACTGTTGATACAACCACTTAGCATCTTTATTTTCGTGATTTTAAGCATCGTATTTCTGAAGTTTATAACGGTAATTGCTTCCAACACTCTTTGTAGATTGTTTACAAACTTGGCATTTTACACGCATTTTATAATTTGTAAAAAAATTATCTTTTTTTTTGGTTACACACTGTAAATAAAATTATTGCACCAATAATCGAATTATTCTTTCGTGACTGGTCTCGTCTGCTTAACTACAGTTAGATATTAATCCAATTTCCGTAAGCTGGCCTAACGGTAATAGACGACGCTTCCATACAGCTACAACGATGCACAAGAATAGAACTATTATTAGAACAACAACTGATAATAATTCTTAAAAAGGACGATAAAAATATTCGACGCGTCTAATTAAGGAATCCTTATACCCGCTCTCAGCCGCACCTAGTGAATCAAAAACTGTAGACAATAAATTTAGTTGATTTCACTACTGATCATAATATTTATTTATTAAACTATCTCAACACACACTCTGACGATGGAATTTTTCCGAGCATTTTTATGTCACGAATTAATTTTGTGTTTCCTGTGAAACCGTGTTACTATTACACTAACATTTCGGATGCGGATATTTTTAAATTGCGAAAATCGATGACGTCGACGGCAATAATTCTAACATGGACCTTCTCTATAGTCACGTTGTCGGGAACAATGCAACTTCGTTGAAAATGTGTTTATAAGGCTATATCGAGAGTTTTTCTACAAGTTCAATGGTAAAACTGGTTCTCAAAAGTGGTGTGCTTATAAACTGGTTTTTATATGACGCGCTTATAGAGGTGACTATACAGCAGGTTGACTGTATTCAGTATCAATTCTTATTTGATATTTATTAATAAGATTTAACTTAATGTAATCCAATTTAATGTTATTTATATTAATGCTGACATTAAACAAAAAGCCTAAAAGATGAGGTTGAAAAAAGAAAGAAAGAAAGAAGCAGAAACAAACTTGTCAAACTCTTCGGTATTTATATAACTATCGTCAAATAAATTCCATCAAGCCCATTTACAGTATTATACAAACCCCTACAATAAATTATCGGATTACACAAAATATTACCATTAAAACATATGAAAAGTCTTTCTTTTCAAAAATCTCTCCTGCCCATGTATACTATGCAAATAACAATAGTTGTTGTATGATTTGAAGCTGATTGATTGTGTTTTTGAAAAAAATAGCAATACATTTTATATCTTCTTGTTATATAGCTGTATATAATTATGTATTTTATTGTAATTTAAAGACCGCTACTTCAACATGCTACAGCTTTATAGCAATAACGTATAAAACTTTATTGTTAATTTTTTCAAAACGTGCAATCAATTAGCTTTTAAAATCATACCAAAACTATTGTTATTTGCATAGTATACGTGGGAAGGCGAGATTTTTGAAAAGAAATACTTTTCGTATGTTTTACTAGTAATATTTTGTGTAATCCGGTAATTTATTGTCAGGGATGTGTAAGTAAATTAGCATGCTCTTAAAACCCGGTATCCTTTTTTTTTGTTTAAGAGCCGAAGACGACTCTAGGTTTTTGAATTCTAAAACATAACCAATCACGTCTTTTTATTCATACTATTAATACAACCATTGACAACTGTTGACAAGTACTGGAGCCAGAATTTTATAGGTACTAAAATGTAATTATTGTATAGGCGTGTTCTCATTTGCACTGGTCAATCCAAGGTCGTACGATTAAAAATTTAACTTAAGAGAGCAAAACGTGAAGTCAATTATTTTGAGCGTAGGAAAATTGCGCTTGTCATGAATGTACGTGCATGCTCTCCAAAAAAATGTTGAGAATGTAGTGTCCTAAGTTGACTTTACATTTGCTCTGGCAGAATTATACGGTATGGCTATCGCAAAGCACTTCTTCGCACTTTATTTTCCAATTTATTTAGCCAAATTCAGATTTACTTTGTTGAACATGGAATTTTTTAAAGAGGATGAAATTTTTGAGCAACTAGAATATCAAGCATAAATGTCTTCTTTATTTAGAGAATATATCGCCCGAATACTAGGAATCGGAATTTTTGGTCACTAGTTCACTGGCATGGGACAAGTCTTCCGCATTTGCCATTGACCTTTGAGGAATGACATCTATTAATGAATAAGTCGTTGATAAACTACTAAACAAGCATTCTTACCGAACGTGATCCATAGGATATTCTTTCCTGAGAAGATTTGCCAATACCTTCCCGGGACCAAAAGCAATAAAGCTGTCTATGTCACGTTCTTTACAATATTTAATACTTTTCTGCCATTGAACAGTCGCAGTAATTTGCTGAACCAATAACGAAGGTATCTCGGCGGTGGAAGTTATCTGGAATTACCCTTCGATTAGAAGGGGTCAAAAACTATTATGGGTACGTCTGTTTCGTAAACGAACTTACTGGTTTGGCCGTGACGTTGGATATTATCGGGACAATTGGTTGTCCGAATTTGGTTTCCCTAAGAGCGTCCGCCATTAGATCAGCGGCTGGCTGCATAAGGACACAGTGAAATGGAGCTCTAAACGTGCCGTAATATGCTATAAATATCAGTAAATGCATGCAAACTAAGTGTTGTCAATCGCTAGCGATCAATCGATAGTAGTAACCAATAATCGGCTACGAGTTGAATCAAAACAATCGATCAATCGATTGCAAGACAAATGACAGATTCATGATACTCATGCAATTCAGTAAGCTATCTTCCTATGCTTATCACCTTCACTTACGATACAGGAAGGTCAACAGCACGCGCAGCTATTTGCTTCGATTGCAAAATGCGTGATGCATCATCAACTCCACGGGTCGTTCCGCTGATCACTACCTGTACGTATCGTTACAATACTATTTTACATGAACAATAACCAAGCCATAAAAAATTCGTCTTCTGCGTTATTTAATACCTGAAAAGACTGAATTAACGATAATGGAAGTTAAATTAGACATATCTTTCATCACCATTACATAATGATTGGCTGCCAACAGAGAATACATACGCTATTAATATTGGCCAATTCTACCAACTCGCCTTCAGGTAAGTTGGCGCGTATTTCTTCCATTAATTCCTCAAGTTTATCTAGATTGTTTCCACTTACTACAAGGGCTGATATGGCTGTACTAACTTTATGTTGTGCAACTGCCTTTGCAATAGATTCTCCACGTAACCTCTGATGAGAATCGACAAAATTATCAATCAGATCATAGAATTATATCAAAATAGAAAGAGTTTCCAAATATTCTTCCTCGCCTAGAGAATCTTAAATCTGCGTCTGTAGAACTTACGACAAGCTTGACTGCATCATATAAAGACAGCGATTTCGTCGCGACTAATGCTGAGTATTCACCAAGCGAATGTCCTAGTGCATAGGAACAAGCCGAACCAATATCGAAGCCAAATTCCTCCTTAAATAATATGACTTACATGTTAAGTATGAAAATTGTAGATAATACATTACATCATCTCTACGTCAAAAATTGTGTTTACCTCTAACACACGTAGAATAGCCATTGATGTAGTCAAGATAGCTGGTTGGGCATTCTCAGTTAACTTTAGCTTTTCCTTGTAACATGCATTAATATAAGAGATAAATCATTACAAACCAACAATGGTCATCTTAGTAACATAAGAGTCTACCTGCTGTCCCTCAAAAGCTAGCTTTTTAAGGCCACCACCCAAAGCATCATCCGCTTCATCGAACACTTTGCGTGCAGATGCGAAAGTAGCATACAGATCTTTCCCCATTCCAACATATTGTGCCCCTTGGCCTTCATAGAAAAGGATGTAAGCATTATCATAAGATTATGTATAAAATCTGAAATTAAAGTTCAGATCTACGCTCGCTGCACACCAGGAAATACGATTGCGCAGTGTGATTTCTCAATGCCAGCAGTACTCTGAAAAAGCTGATTGGTTAACATAAGGGTTAAAAAAAAAAACCATCGGCATCTCAAAAAGCATTTTTCGTACCATCCATGTTCGAACAGGAGCTTTGCAGAAAGCCGAGCTCATCGAATGGAGATTGTGAGTTGGAATAAATTTGCCAAAACTATTCAAGTTATAAAATTTCATTGCGGACACTAGATCAGAAATCTGCTATGATTTTTTGTACTGTATATCAAAATAATTGTTGAGATATAAGGTCCCTTTTATATTTTTGTGGTTTGAACACAGATAAAACCTGTTTCACAAGATTATCAAACCGAGAAGTCATATGATGCGATTTGTAGTCACGAGAACGAGTTCGTGATAATCAATCTCATCCGTTTAAGGTAAATCGAACTCTTATCACAAAATTGCCGCGTTTGCCATAAGATTATTTTTCTCACGCTCCCTGTCTTAACTTTTACTGTAATTTGATAACCGCACAAAACTTAGTGCGTCATGAAATAACCATTTGTGACACGATCGATGTTACACTATGTTTCGACCGAACTTGGTCGGTCGCTTGAGTCTTGTGATCTGCTACTTATATTTAATGGTCGATCTTTCAATCCTGTCAGAAGAAGAGAGCTTACTTTTGACCGGTACATACAGACGCGTTGTTCTTTGACCCAGATTCCCCCCACTTCCCCCGACTTAATCAGAGACGAATTGTCGAAATGTTAACATTACTATTGATCCTGATACCTATTGTCAGCCAATAGAAAAATTTTTTCTGATTGGCAGGCGAGATTTGAGTAAACTTGATCGTATCAATGGATCCCACCACATCCACTTATTACTTTATCCCTTCTCGCAGTTCGCCCAAAGTTCTCAATGGCTACATTCGGTGTACGTATCTTAACGGTTTCGTAGTTGTGGAAAATGTCGTGGAGACTATTCGTCATGAATAGTTATTTCAGAGACCTGTGAAACAAATGTAAAAACACCTTCACTACTGATTAATTCTGGAGCGTTCACCTTATGAACACTCAACGAGGCAGTAACGTGAAATCAACTATGCGAAGAATAGATATGAACCAATTATTTAACTAGGAACTTGTGACTCTGGAATCATTACATAGCCATAACTTCGTCACTCAATTTGTAGAAACTTTACGGTCAAGCAAATAGCCCTCGCGTTTATGAGGTTCTGCTCACGGCTACATATGCTGGTATTGATGTCAAGCTTATAGAGATTGAGTCAGCGTCAAAGCAAAGCTCAGAATATCAGGCCAAGTTTCCTCATGATAAAGTGAGTGCTGCGCCAATGTACAGAAAAGACCGCAAACCTTTTTTCTGACGCTATTCTTTATTAGCTTCCAACCTTTGAGAGTGATAACGGTGTTGTATTGCATGAATCTGGCGGGATTTCCTTTTATAGTAAGTAAACATAGTCGTGTCGTATGATTTGAATGGTTAAAGATGAAAAAACGTTAAACAAAATCAGTTATCCCTGTCTGAATACTCCATTTGTTGAGCATAATACATTCTGAATGAAATGTCAAAATAATACAAAAATCTCGATTGTCGTGCTGTATTTTAATCTCACTCTCCTTGTATAGTTGCCAGTCAGCAGGAAAACAGCCCTCTACTTGGGAAGAACAAAGCAGAGACGGCTCAAGTTGTCCAGTACCTTCTTTTTGCCAATGTTGAGATTGCTCCTTATGTAAAAACCTGGATTGAACCGATTTTGGGCAAGGCTAGCTATAACAAACCTGTAATGATTTATATCACACTTCTGAAAGACACCTCGTCTTGTAAAGGCACGTCTTCCCATATAATGACTGATTTGTCGCAACTTTATCCAAGGCCCACAATCAAGCGGTTGATAATTTAAAGAAATCATTAACGTCTTTGGAGAAAGTTCTACAAAAGAAGACTTTCTTAGTCGGTGAACGCATAACACTAGCAGATATTGCAGTTTCCAGCGCTCTTTACTCAGCATTCAAGATGGTCTTGGATGTTGAATTTCGTAAAAACTATAAGAACGTCACTCGCTGGTATGTGACACTTATCAACCAACCAAATTTCAAGGTCTTGGCCGATGCTTCTCTCGTCGATGTTGCACAAGTATGGATTCGTAAGTATCATTTCTGTTGGCGTTCCATTTACTGTAACCAGGAGTAATAATAACTCTACGTCAATACGCAGCCCCTAAGAAGGAATCGAAGAAAGACCAGAAGAAGGAGCAGCAACCGAAAAAAGAAAAGGCTAAACCGGCAGAGGATGATGCAGAAGATGATGCGCCCCCCCCTCCTAAACCAAAGAGCAAATTAGATCTGTTGCCTCCTAGTACATTTGTTCTTGATGAATGGAAGCGTTTCTACTCAAATAATAAAACTCGGCCTGACGCAATTGAGTGGTTCTGGAAGCATTTTGACCCAGAGGGTTATTCAATCTGGCGTGTTGACTATAAATACAATGAGGAATTAACCAAGATTTTTATGAGCTCGAATTTGATTGGAGGATTCTATAATCGCTTAGAGCGAGCCCGCAAATATGCCTTTGGAAGCCTGTTGGTATTGGGAGAAGGTAAGCAAAAAATGGCGTGTCATCTTTCAAGACTTTATTGAAGAGAATTCTGACATTGAAGATGCTATATAGACAACAATAGCGAGATCGCAGGATACTTTGTAATTCGTGGTCAAGAAATACCGGAAGAAGGTGAGTGGGCATGAGTACGGATGATTTCCAACATATCACAGATAACTTCAACGTGTTTGCTTTGCAAATTAGTGACGGACGCTGCAGATTTCGAGAGCTACACGTTTGTGAAGGTTGATCCCAAGGATCCCGCTGTTCGCAAGAATTTTGAAGATTTCATTGTGGGTGGAATTTAATTCTTTTAATTGTTCTCTAAATTGGTTAACTATTTGCTGATTTATCTCTGATTGTTGTAACAGGCATGGGACGGTGACTTCAATGGCAAGGCTTTTGGCGACGGCAAAATATTCAAGTAGTTTAATGGTACTGTGATTATGCTATTGCATTACAACCAATAAAGATTTAAAGTTGTTCTGAATGACGGCAAAGTTTGACCTTTGGGCCAGGCTTTCGCCTTTTATTACTGGCTATTCTTTTCTGATACGTCTAAATGGTTGGCGTTAGCAATGAAGTATAAAACCAAAATCATATATGCTTTTTTGTATTCCAAAATCACGATTATCTAAAATTAAAACATAAAGTAACCTCTATATATGGCTCCAATGTTTTGAACACAGCTTGTGTGTATGTTCTTGTGCGTATGTTCTTGTGTGTTTGGACTATCAATCCCACAAAAGTTTATGGATATCACTAAATATTGTTCCACCACAACATCGATCAACGCGACGTCCTCTTAAGACAACTACTTCAAGTGGAGAGAACTCGAAGAACTAGACCTCAGTTGAACAAACGACATAAAATCATCTATACATTTATTGCAGTACATGCACGAAGCGGGTCCTTTTTATACGAAACATTACCAGTGACGATATTATCAATTATTAGACCAGGACCATATTATTTATATTCCTTGGCTTTTATTTTTTCTGTCTATTTTATTCTCTTTAGTGCCTCATTTAATATTATTAATAATAATTAAAGGCTCATAGCGATAGGTAAATTATTGAAGGATCTACGACATCACACACATTCGGTCTCGGTTTATTTACATACAGGTATATTTCAAAAAGACTCTGCATGTAATTGATATTTACAACAGTGTTACAACAAACACTCTCTCTATACAGTCTAGTAAAAAGTAGCTGATAGATAGATAGTTATACATGTATCAATATACAGTTATAAACCCTTCCTCTTGAGAAGACAGTAATCAGCCCAACGTAGACTTGGTGTAAAGTTGAAAAAGTTCATCAGCGTCATAATATAACTATTACTCCAAACCCACGTTGGTACATATAATATTCGACCAAGTTTGCTCGAACGATCCTTGTCTAAAAAGCGATCGCACCTTACCACTGTCCATTTATCCGCCTGTGTTGCGTATCTTGGCTCAAGCGGACTCGTTTTGGTGACATTCAAATCAAGATCAATGAGATAATCGCACTGGCTCTCAAAAAACTATTTATGAGAATATATAGTCATTAATAATGATGTCTTTTATCTCATGTTATAATTACTAATATCAGCATGTACTTACGTATCTACTCATCTCTTCTTTATTTCTATCATTGAATCCAGACCGACTTTTCCATGTTCCGTCGCGTTCGTCATCACTAATCGTGAATTGTCCTTTATCCCTCCTGACACTTTCTAAGAAATATTGAGGCAATTGTCCGCTGAAATCTGATTTCAAAAATCTCAAGCGGACGCCTTCAGGCAGGAAATAATGACTGGGAAATCTATACCATTCTTTCCCAACACACATGTTGATAGGATTGGTGTAAGTGGGCCTTAAGTTCTGCGAATCCAATTGTTGCGGTATTTCTACGCGATAAAAATGCTCATACAATGAGTACGGAGCGTGATAATAATGATAAAGGGCCAATACGCGCGAGAAAGATATTAATCCAGCTATAATAAAAATGGCTACTGTAAAAGCGGTTGTATACATCCTATTAGGTTTCTATGAAGTATAAGCAGAAAACCCATAAGATTACTTGAATGTTGCTAAAATATTAATATAAGTTTTAGATGAAAATCCATACATACTTTGTTCCCTTTACTTCCGGGGAAGATATATACAAATGCCGATGGTAACCAACTTCGCATCAGAAACAATGCTATCGATGCATTTAGAGACACTAGAGGATACGCAACAAATAAGAACCGTTCTTCCTTATGTGGCTGTGATGTGAATATAAGTAGCCAGAGATAGAATGGTGCTAATCGGATAAGAAGAATGACATATGGATACTTGGGATTAGCCGTATCTGATTCAGCTTCTATGCGGCCAAAATCGCGAAAAAACGTTATCGCCTGCAAAGATGCACACATATACTTTGTCAGTTAAGTATTTAATGTTCATTGTACGATAATTGAACAACTTACCAATACGGGTAAACTTCCAAGTGCTAATATGAAAAGAATGTTGAAATTCAAGAAACCGTTCAATAGATAATAATGCCATGGCTCTACACCATATATGTCAGGACCGCGATCTCTGCTACCAAACACATTGTACATAACAATATTCAGTGGGACCACAGTAAACTTTCTGTAGTAATAGTAGTCGACGTAAATGATGAGCGACTAGAGATGGAATAATCAAGAAACGTTAAGCATAAGATTCATTGATGTCCCTAATTCCTAACTTTATACAAATTTAGCGTGCCACTTACCAGAATGCCTGCACTTGCCAGTAAGAATGCACGAGCTAGTCGCTTAATTCTATTCTGTGCCCATACATCATTAAGCTTCCATGTTCTCAATTCGTGTCCACTAATGAATAGCTCTTCTATTACAAAAGGAATGCCTACTGCTGCACTGAATGGCCATGCCAATAATGCTCCAATGCCGAACCAAAAGACAGAATATTTCACCCTCCTGTTTGAGCTTTTCTGTACTGGACGTAGGGCGTATGCGAACGCTAACATTGTCGTATACATGGCAAAAGTAGAAGGAAGGAAGGCTATGAAACTAATGCATTAGTATACCCTCCATGTATAGTTGAACTAAACCGACAATATAATACAAGCATGAAGTGAAATGATTACCAGTAGAGGCATTCCACATGCCAGCAGATACCATCAGCGCCAGAAAGAAGAATTGACCGACGCGTTCACCAAATTGATACTTTACTGTTTTGTACATCATTGATTCACAGTAAGTTCCAACTACTGCGAAAATCACACGCAACGTGTAAAATGTATGGATCTGTTCCCATTTATACGTAGAAACCAGTATCGTCAGTTAACAAATCGATTACGGCCATTGAACCAACGCTCGAAGTAAAAGATCGAATATAAGAATTAATTACCTTGTCGAAGTTGAATAAATATCTGATAGGGAACAATATGATAGCAAGAGTCCAGGAATGAATTCTAATATACGCCCAACTGCGAATAGAAAACTCTGGAGAATATTCCCAAGTCTGCATTCCATAGCCATATTCCATATAATGCAAGGGCTCCCAGTAATTATAAACCTAATTAATGAAAATCTTCTAACTCAACTGTCCAAGTATAATCTTAAAGCACATTCAGGTAATACAACGACAGCTTACTTCGTCACAGTCAGCGATGTTAGAGAACAAGGCAGCAGTCAGCCGGATACAGAACAGAACGATAAATGCAAAGTATGGTAACAAGCGCCATGGGGAATCACTGAATTAGGAAAGGTTAATGGATCAATTCGATTACATTGGAAGACGATATATGTCAAAGAACGATATAATATTTTTTAGGATGGTATATACAGCTAACGTTATCAAACTGAAGAGTACACTACTATTTGTGTGATTGCCTTCCTTGTTGCGGGGGCGTAACAATGCGATTTGTGGCCTTGTCATCTGAACTACTACGTTCAGCTTTACGTGAACGTGCTTTTGTTGGAGATCCCTGTGGCATCATAGAGTCAAAAGTCACTAACTATGGGATCGTTTTCATGTTCAGCGAAGTCCACCATGTGATTATATGACCAACAAGTTGCTTCTGTGTCACCGTTTCGTAAATTGGCATGGCATTGATAGTTCAATTGGAAAACTTCTAGATCTTTTTTGTTTATGAAGAATTGTCATGCCATGTTACATTAACGTTGGTTACGTGAATCAAGCCCACGTCTTCGATCCGATGATTTCGGTAGTTGGTTATTTTCGTTTAAGACTATTACTATTTGAGTTACGTAATTCAATGGACATACCCCACAAAGCAGGTGAATAAAATAACGTATTTACTTTAACGTTGTCTAGTGTATAGTACAGTAACGAATAAAAATAAAAGATAACACAGAAATTTCACAACTCGCACCAAAGATTAAGAAAGAACGAAAGGGTCCCAGTGTCCTATAATCGCGATTTATGCATCTTCCTGTACGCCCATCAGTAATAATTGCAATCCTTCTACGAGACTGTCAGTCGGACATACTTACTTCGCTTTGAATTTGTCTATGAATATAACAGAGATACTCCACATATGACATTGCTCCGTTGTTATCATCTTCAACAAGCAAATTGTTGAATTCTATTTCAGCGGCATCCAATGTATTTCGTACAATCACTAATTGTAAATATTTGTATCGTTGCGTTTGTAGATAGGAAGTTATGAATCTAATCCGTCTAGACATCGTGTTATCAAGTTCAGGTAATGCGGACTAACAATCAAAAAAGATGTTAATATATATTTCTCCAGATTCCAATATATCCCCTTCATGACTTACGAGTCTGGGATCCACAAGGTCGATAGAGTCAACTCCAAATACACCCTGAAGAAATTCTGATGACAATTGTTGGCCAAGCCAGAAATACAAAAATTGGCCATTCTCTGTCGGTGTGATAGTAAGTTCCAGTTATTCAATCGGCTTATAACATCGAGTTGTATAAATATTCTTGGTACTTACCCAATAGATATGCGCCTCCTGCTTCAAGTCTGTCACACGATACTCTTATTAGTGAAGGAAACTTTATTATTTTTCCGTTTTCATCTGGACATCCAGCCTAGTAAACAAACATTTCCAGTCAGTATAGAACCTTCCCAAATGAACCATACCATAAATAACTTACTTCTTCCGGCATATCATGTATCGAAAGCATCTGAGGATACAATAACACTGCGCATTCCGAGACTCCCATGCCCTTTATCATTCTCATTGAATGCACTCTTTCGTCACTCGCGAGAAACCCTAAAATGCCAGATTATCGAATATAGTGAACAATAGAAATCTCAAATGTGCGTCTCTCATATACAAATATACCTGCACGTAGTGCTTTACACTTCAGTATAGTCAGAGTATACAAAGGGAACAGTTTAAATGCCTCTGGTAGTATCAACTGGCCTGGTGAGCTCATAGATGCACAATGCCTACGATAAGCCAGGAGTATCTTTACACATTTATCAGTTAGCTGATCCTGGATTTCTCGTAATGGTTTTGTCACTGTACTTGATACGGCTGAGATACGTAGAGGGACATTACGTTATATCGGACTCTTTTGTATGCTAGACAAATACTAGTATAGCAAACCTTGTTTAGCCAAAAAGCTCACTGTCGTATCCATATTCGCGTATCTAAATACATTGGCAAGTAATGTTGTGACTTGCACACTAATATTGTGCGTTCGAACTCTTCGTTGTCCAGTAACAGTTGTATAAAGTAAGGCACACTGAATGTATGCATCAGCCTTTTCATCAAGCTTGCCATCATACTTGAATAGTGCCCCAAATGCTTTGTCGGCATCTACCCCCGCAAGCTCAACATCAGTCGCATTGCGCATGTTGAAATTACCATAATGGTCAACTATCTTAAGCCCTATGGATAATTGGATCATTATATAAGTCATCATCCTTCAAATTATCATGTGTCTGTACGAAGCATGATTGTTTCCTGTCTTCTATGCGTTTGCCAACAATATGTATGCTTACCGTTAGAACAACGGATTCTCATTAGAGCATTATATCCGAATTCTCTGGTGACATTCTGTCGTAACTCGTATGCAAACTTGGCGCCATCTCTTGATGAATTGAAATTAGGATAATAATAACTCTCACCACCAGTTATTGACGAAAGTAAACCTTGTAATCGAATATTATAGTTGTCAATACATTCGATCGATATAGCAATTTGGATAAATAAAATGTCATCTATTATACCTATAGTAGCAACATCGACATAATTACTGGGAAACAGAAATAAATCAATGCATATTCCCGCATCCACACAATTGATGGCAAGATTCTTGTAAAAAAGATCTTGTGGTCCAAATAGGGTTTTTTCCTTCTCCGTGTTGTACAATTTCGGATCATCTCGATACTTAATTGCTCCAGGACCAAAATTAGGTAAGGTGGTTTGGAATACTATCAGCTTTCCGCCAGTATCGATCTAAGGGATTGCAAACATCAAGTAATGTAACTTATATAAATAGTCACCCAAATTTCGTTAAAAATAATAATACAAACCAGAGCAGCGTAAACTGCTTTGACAGCTGCGCCCAATACTGGCTCAGCAACGTTGGTTTCTGCGAACATTGTGGGCAAAGCTTCTAATAATCCCTCTATCACAGATCTATAAACGAAAAAGTTATGATCTAGAATAAACTGAAAATTGGGAAAAAACACAATCACTCAAAGCTTATCGTTTACTCGACCTCGATTCAACGGGATCGACCAAAAAACCGTCATTTAAGGGTACAAACACATCATTTACGTCCGGAACAACTAGCATTTGAGCTTGCTCAAGACTTGACTAGACGTAACGATAATTGGTGACAATAAACATGCCACATACAATAATAGACAATAATCGTGCAGGATAAAAGACGAACGATAAGCGTAACATAAAGACATCCAACAAGTATATGCAATTTAGCGCTGACTGCCATAATTAATAAGAAAACACATTTTATAGATACCTTCATATTGTAGAAATGAACGTCTTTATCAAACGTCATAATACCAATCCTACCACCTGGTCGTGCGCCGGTTGGTGTACCATAAAGTACTTCGCGAATTGCTTCAACACATTTAGCAAGCATCCCGCTCTTCACAGCGTTGACAGAAACATCTATAGCAAATATGGTTGATAGTGGGCAGGGTGGTCGATTCCAATATTCCTATTGAATTTCGTCAACAAGTTAGTACATGCATTACCTGATAGATCACTTGCGCTCTACCAACCTTGGGTACGACAAATTCGACCGTGCCATGTAGGAGTTCTGGTCGTTGGTTTACATCGACTCGTCGTCCACTGAAGTCCAAATTACCAAAATACTCCGGAGGTACTGTTTTAGCGAATACAAAGCAATTAATTGATAAGCAAAAACACTAGTGTAAATTACACCTATCCGAACCCTACTGCATAAACAACCTTCGTTTGAAAATTGACATATATTACAGACAAATTTCTGTCCACCTTCCACGAAAATTACGAAAGGATTAATATATGACTTGCAACGGCGACATCTAATAGGGCCTTCTTCACCGAAATCAATAACGTCGATTGGAGCCTAACAGAGAGATATATCAGCGATGTTCTGGATGGCCTTTTCTAATATCTTCAGAACTGCTCGGTAAATTGCTTCTCCTCGTTACCTCGTCATATCTCAGCTTGGCTAGCGGCTGAACAATCAAACCTAGTGGCAAATTGGATGTCTTAAGTAATTCTTCTGTCTGAGGAACAGAATACAACGTTAACCTCATAAACCGCGGATTGGTGTTTCCTGCAAATTACTGAAGTCAGTACATGTACTAGTTTCCAAGTAATCACAATTAAGCAACTGTAAGAACCTTCGTCTATTGCCCTGAAATCGGTGCTGGCAAGTGGTACCGTCTTTTTTGATGAAGTTAAATATGGTTCATTAATGAAATCTTGTCGGTCTTGTTCTCGAACGGCTACAGGCGAGGGGACTTGATTAGGGTCAATTCGAGGTTTTTGTGACGCTTGGTTCGGATGTGTAGGACGAGGATACGATCGCGTCGGTTGCATCCCTGGGCCAGTAGAGGGAGCTTGCGGGACCATCGGCCCATATGGCAGAGGCATAGGTTGTTGACCTTGCTGTATGCCTGGTTGTCCAACATTATTTGGTGGTATAGTCGAATAAATGCTAGGGCCAGCTAGTTGTGGATATCCTTGCGTTGGTGCAGTAGTTGAGTAAGCAGAAGGATTAAGATCGTGGTGAATACGACGTGCAGGTTTCTGCTGGGGCCGTGCGTGTTGCTGAAATTTTTAGAAAATAAATGAATATAACAACCAAATTATAAATTAAACATTGAACCAAGCCTACCTCATATTGTAAAGGGTTATGAGCTTCTGTTCTTTGATCAAAGGTGTCTTGACCAGCGGGATTTGACCCGACATCCAACTCGCTCAATTGATTCCCAAGTTTATCGACATGACTACCATCTTGAATGTTTTGGGACTGAATCGCATTGCCTGTTTGTGGTCTAGGGGCATACTGAGGCATAGACGGTGAAGATGATGTAATTGTCGGTACTCCAAAAGGCTGTGGCAACGGCCTCCCTCCCGCATATCCAGGTGGGAAATTACCACCTTGACCGGTTAATTGAGGGGGACGGGTTCCTGTCGCACATAAATAACAAACTTGATTCAGTCGATAAATTCAAAGTCAAACTTGCGAATGGGGGAACTTTAAATAATCGTATATAATCCCCCTTGAAATCTTGGAAGAAAACTTTAATCTGCTGAAGTCAATCCCACATAGTATGGCGACTTCAGTAGTCGATTCCAGCTTCCATCATTACAATCAGTATGAATACTTTCTGTCCTGAATCGACGATCTTAAATAGTTTTGAGAAATATTAACCTTGTGATGGACGGTATATTGGTGCACCAGCTGTCGGAGGAGGACGCTGTCCAGGTGGGAAAGGATGTCTAATGTGCGGAGGCATACCGGCGACCCCTGGTTGAGGTGGAGGTAGACGAGCACCTTGGGCATTATTAGGCAGCCAATTTCCATAGGGCGGTGGTGCTGGGATGCCCGCAACTAGAGGAGTGCCGGGCTGTGTTGTTTGTGCAGGTCTTGGAGATGGTTGTGGGGGTGCCTGCTGGGGAGGCTGTTTAGTGTTTTGAGGTGATGTTGGAGTATACATTATGCTCTTGCGGAAAACTCCCGATCCTGCTATAAACTAGAAAATTGTCGATAATTCATTGGCTAGATACGATCGACTTGTGTGATGCCGCCACGTTATACTAAGCGTTCGTTGTTCCAATACGTGGCATTCGCGCACGCCAATGATCATCGTACAAATATTCCCGACCCTTACTATTTGCTTATAATAACTCACATCAAGCAAATCAGTGAGAATATGCTCACAGGTCTATGATTAATGCTAGGCAATCATAATTCATTTAACACGATTTATAAGGGCATTTACAAGTAAATGTGGTACTCTTATCACTTCTGTGAACTGGTTTACTTTACGCATACAAATAAGAACTTCTAGTTATTCTCCATTCTTTACATAATTGATCAACATCTTTATCAAAGATATGAATTTTCTGATATACAGAATTAATGAAATCGGTTCTTACAAGTTGGTGCTTACAGGGCATTAAGGTAAAAGAAAAAAAAATACAAATGAAAACATGAAATGAAAAAAATTTCCATAAAGGCCGAACTCGGTAGTCCGAATGTCTGTCAAAATAAGTGGAATGATTATACATTTTCCTCAGGCGTTGTGCGAACAACAGACTCCATTCTCCTAACTCGAATATAGTCAGAAACGCTTCGAATGACAATAAACCATCCCAAGAACATGAGAACGTAGCTACGAAAGTAAAGGATTATTTAAATAGGATTTCTCACTATAATGAACAGCAAAACCATAATACTAACCTGAGCCATGTATTTCGTGCGATCACATCATCATCTTCAGAAATATCATCTTCAGAGTATGAATATGGAGTGTAATCATCTTGTAAGACCCTTCCTCGAAGATAAAATCCATATTGAACCAAAGTAATACCCAAGCCAGCTCGGGAGCCATTCTGAGTAAAGAAAATGAATTCAATATATAACTCAACTCACAATAAGTGCAAAAAAAGTTTCGTGAATATTAATACCTTGGCAGCGTGACTGGTGTGCAAAAGATAGGTGAGTAAAAATCCAACAAACTGGAAGCTCATTGAAACTAAAAATAATAGACCGTTAGTAAGATCGTGCATTATAAGCAGTATTATAACATTAATCCCAAAAGCTGTACCAACCAAGCATGTTCCACACAAACGCAAAGAAGTTCCCAACTGGAAGACCCTCTACAAATACTTCATCTCCATTTACTCCCGGAGTAATAACAGTCGTCTCCCAGTAAGGTGGCGCCGCATCTGCAGCTGCCGCTTCATACGGCTGTTTAATTTGGATGAAAGAAGTGATAACAGAGATGTAGGTACAATCCGAATATTGCAACACAAACTGTTTGTCTGTATATCGAAATTGCTGTGCTCACGCAACCTACCGGTGGATTTTCATCCTCTTTCTCAGTCTCTGATTCGGGTTTTGCTGACAAGTTTGAAAACACACCATCGGTACTGGATGGTACAGCAGCCTGAGCATTGGCGATTGTCCTCCTTATTCTACTTAACATTGGAAATCCTGAAATGATACTATTCGTATTCTTATAAGTACTTTGAGATACGGGTTGTTCTTCTATAGCTTGGTTGACCATTGGAGTAGTTTCGGTCGTGGAGGCTATCTCCTCTTCGGTTTCAAGTTGTGTAGGTGGCGCAGGCATAGGACTGCTAGAGCGGGAAGTAGATGCCTCTTCAGAACTAGGAGGGACTTGAAGAGCAACTACTTGGACATCTTCTTCTTTCTCCTCCGAATTAGGAATCTAACAATAGGCATAGTCAGGCAACCGCAACGGCGCATGTTAAGCCACCAACATACAATTCTTAGACATACCCTTGAATATTGACTCATATCGTCAAGACTTCTGCTAGAATGTGTAATAATAACAAATGTCTTAGACCAGGAAATAGAAGAAAGGTTTGTTGGTTTTCTATTTCAAGAAAGGAGTGCGAGTAGTAATAATATGATGTTTTGTAAAGCTATTTATTTATGTTAAGCTGAGGAGATTGGCACTTATATGCAAATGTGGCACAAGGAGGAATATTATTACAAATTGCTGTTTCTATTAATAACTGCCATCGTAATTAGTTATTGGCTGTAATAACCACAGACTTTCTTCAATCTACCATCCAATAAGTAGGCGGTATCTTTCGCTACATTATCAATCAGAATTTGAGCAAGATTTTTTACTTAAGAGATATCTTCTTCCGATGCTACGAGATCACCTCTACCACTTTACGGACAGAGTTTCAATATATCCTAATGAACCGGATTTTACAAGACTGTTTTTTAAGTATTTAGTTTGGGCGTGTTCTTTATACTTGGGTTTTATTCATTACATATCAATATTGGCTAATTCTAATTTCTTATGCCATGCTGGACTAAACTCGTTTGACGCTCTCTGACCATTTCAGTTTAATTTTAGATTTACTATTACTCTCATTTCTCCCGTGTTTAAAATGGCCGACCTCAAGTCAGTCGTAGATTAAACGATAGTTAAATTTATTTAGTAGGCTTTTTCCAATTTGGAAACACATGAATCATTGCAGATAATATAATACATTTATATACGTTTCTTATTGTATGACTTTTCAATAAAAAAAATAACGGATGCTGTTTTCTCTACGCTACACGGGAGAAAGTTCTTTAAGTATCAGCTGATTTTGCAGCCGCTAAGTTGAATTACGTATCACAAATAATATTTCATTATCACCTTTCCAAAATTGTAAAACTGAATATTAGATGGGCGCAGCGTCGGTTTTTGATTTCGGATGCTCTACATAACCGGATGGATTGAATCGATCAAAAATAGTCAACTATAATCAATCAATTGGCGTAGCTATGTTACATAACTAAGGCTC
>CAJVPI010000471.1:0-29206 GCA_910592345.1 Paraglomus brasilianum
GGATAAATGCAACCCTCCACTTTCTGCAATTGCAACGGATTTGCGGTCCCACTCTAATAGATTCATTTCCCTAAGTGCAACTCACATGATTTTCTGTAATGTTATTTGTTGCGGAATATGGTCAACACAATGTAGTAGTGGTACAAAAACTAGTTTCAAATTTCAAATATCACAATTCACGCGCACATTATTTGTTACAGATTCAGTTTTACGTTTGAAGAAGGAAATATTGCTATTTTGTTTCAGCGTTTGCGTTAGAATTATTTGTTTCATTTTACAATGCCTTTGAAACTAGCGAACGAGCTTCAATGGTTTAACGTAGATATGTCGAAAGTATAAAAGTGATGAAATTCGGAGAGGGAGAATATAAATTGAAAATGTCGCTATTTAAAAGCCGTTAATAGTTTGGAGAAATTCATTCGTGAAAAAAGGGTAAATTTGATGAAACAAAGTAGCATAACACAATTCTTAGTTAACAATTAAGGAATTATAGTCAAAAATTTTCCATAAAGTTGGCTGGAAAGTATAATAAAGGAAAATCCATAAATTATTAAAATATCTTTCCTAACAGGGAAACCCTCCATAAATGCAAAACCCCCATAAATGCAACACAACCCTCGGTCCCAAGGTGTTGCATTTATGGAGGTGTCACTGTATATGTCACATAATAAAGTACCAGCTATTTCATAACAATTACGGCCCTTATTCACGATAGCAATTTTTTTATATGAGGAGCCCTTATTTACGATATATCCCACCTCAGATATATTCCCAAAAAGCTTGGGTCCCAACATGGGGATATAACTGAGGAACTGTAGATACCAAAATTACTATTCCTTACATAGGAAATACTGACAGTATAGATTTTCAGAAATAACAAATTTTATTATGTTTACTAGTAAATTTTGGGGGTGTCCAGAGACTTTTGATAGGCCACTGTATATCAGAACTTACGTCAAGGGCAAATTGGGACCTATCACATTCAAAATGTAAAATTTTCGATGTTAGTATAAAATCACGTGTGCATTATCTGTCGCGTAATAATGATCGCGGTGTAAACGAGAAAATTTTTTCAAGTCATAACCATGTCTTCTAACGAAGAACAATCCAAAGCTCACACTTGGAGCGCATATTTTGATGTAACACAACCAGAAGGTTAGACGGATTTTGTTTCCTCTTTTCAGAAAGAGGAAACAAATACTTAAAAAAGATCTCAATAATCTGATACAGTTTGGTTTGGACGAAATGTAGGAGGGCGCCAGCCGATTGGAAAAAAAGTCGTAGGGTGAGGTTTGTTTAGTTTCTGTCATTATTTTGTATTGGGAGGCTGAACAAGACTTTAATGACTATACTGCGCACTGGTTATCTAATGTACTTGTCTACAGTACTGTATGGTGAGGTTGCAATGGCCTCTCTTACAGGAAGGAAACCCACACAATTAAGGGCGACATCTGCGTGTTGTTCGCCTTATAGTCTGCGTGTCCGTTGTGTTTGGTTTCTGCGATGTGTCCTTAAAACGGTTTATTAATTGATTGATTATGTGTGAGTTGACAGGGACATTGTAAATACTTCAAAAATGTCGATACGTTCTGAAATCAAGTCGAGAGACGCCGCACTGAGGTGAGGATTCTAATAAAGTTCTAATCTGTCTAAACAAACTCAGGCTCATCGTTTTTTTCTTACGACTACAGGAAGAAGCTTCTAGCTTCATAATAAAAGATACTACAAAAGTTTTTAAAAATTCAATTACAAATGTCATTACCTCCATTAACAATGTTAATGACACAATGGTATGGAATTGAAATTATCACTTTTTATTGATTTGCATGTTTATTATACGGATTACTTGAGTTGAAGTTGTTTTTACCAGCTCAAATATAATAAAGAACTTGAAGATGAGAAAGGTGGTGATCATAGCTTGGGGAAAAGACGAGACTGGATGATCGCGAGGAAGAACATATTTTAATAAACACCAACAACATACAACATACAACATGAAGATTTGACGATAGAGGAAGAGCTACTTATATCTTTTGCGTCGCAAGAAAAACGACATGCTTCTATAGATTATTATACTATGAAGAACAATTGATTTTGTCATTTATATTACTGCGCCTAAATGTCCTCCCTTTTGCTCCGTGACCAAAATTTCCCGCAGTAAAAGCTATTAACTTCCTACTAAGAGAGTCTTATAGGTATCGATGTCCACTAAGAACAAACTCCTAGGGCCCTTAGGGTTAAACTTGCTAATGTCCCTCTCCACCTCAACTGGATAATGACATCCGAGACTACTTATCCTGGGCGCAATACCCATGCGTGAAAGTAATAGTACCATGGGGCTAACATCCTTACGAGACGCTGGGACCTGATTGTCCAAGTCCCCCCATGCTAAGGCCCCCGATGCACCCGCTCCAGCCTCCTGCCTTTCCTGTAAAACTGCCGGGCACTACTCTCAACCTATCCTCCGAAAAGGAATACCTGAAGAAAGGGATCAGCAAGAATGTAACCAAAACCCTTTAGCGTTCAATTGCAGATGTAAGCAAGAAGAAAGGGATCAGCAAGAATGTAACCAAAACCCTTTAGCGTTCAATTGCAGATGTAAACAAATAAAGAACGCAAAACTCCATGAACCTACACCAATTATTCCGTAAAAACCATATTACTCCTTTGCTTTGATAAAGATGCTGCAAAAAGACATAGTCTTCAAGTTACGAAGCAACTAATAAAGGAACGCAAAACTCCATGAACTTGCACCACCAGCAAACAGGACACCAACTGCCCTAATACAACAGTCAATACGCCCACTGAATATGCTAATTGCACGATATGTCTTGTTCACGTGACATTAGCAATCGGTACCTGGTAAATCGAGACTATTTTGTTGGAACTTGGACCCTACTATTTAATAATAATAAACACTGAAATCGGGTGAACCTTTTGCCTATTTTATTTATATTGCTATAATAAAATATAATACAAACGTCCAAATCGGGACAATTTTTCGACGAAGCAAGTTTATTCATTTCGACTTGCTTCATATGGTTAAAAGAGTTTACACATGATTAAGCAAGTAATTTAACTTTACAACCCCGCAGATTTTGCTCATGTCAAATAAGCGAAGAATCTACTACTACTATAACAGAAATCCAAATACAATACCAACATACAAGATAGATACTGTCCTTTTCATCGTTACTAGCTATATATTGCATTGCCCTCTGTCGGTTTGAGTTTCTGTTGCACATAGTCGGCGTATTTTCTAATGAAGTCCTCTTGCCTAAAAAAAAGTTGATGAAGATCAAGTAATGATGTAATGTCACATTGTCATACATGCCCTCGATAACTACTTACATCAGCGTCTCGATTGCTTTTGGAGATCTCCTCATTCTTACTAATCGTATTGCTTTGTTAGCATCATAACAATAACCTCGCTTCAACAACCAACAACAAGCAACAAGGCCGGCTCTACCAACGCCACCACGACAATGTGCCAGAACTCGTTCGTTCTGCTGTATGTGGGTGTCCATCTTCTTAATCACTTCATCCATCTGTTCCACTGTATCTGGACATCCGCCCTCGATCATTGGTCTTCTTATTATATCCAAATCATACCTCCTGGCTGCGTCTGCATATATTGACCATGGTGCCCCTAGAAACGCCAATTCCTCATCGTTCAGACAACTAAACAGCCGAGTTGATTAACAACATAGAGGTAAATAATTAATACACCACAATAACGGCAAGAAAATGAAGACAATTATGTTACCAGGCTATATAGCATGTCCTTTCTCGTTTTCGCCTAGTATTATCCTTGCTAATCAGCACATATTTTTCCTTTTTAAGCAGTAATACTCACCACACAACCAAAGATATCCCACATGAACGTAACCGTTGAAAATCCAAATCAATATCCCTGTCGATAGCTGAACGACCACGCACGGGCCCACTCAATCGCACTTTCTTTCCCGGACACGAGCTTAGCGCAAGGTTCCCAAACCCCATCTCATTAGAGCTGCATTCACTTCCACCTCGTCCACCCGCTGACTGCGTTGGTTTACGGTAACGCTTGTAGAGGGAAGTAGTAGTATATATATCATACAAGTCAATGGAAGCCGGCAACGGCCCATCAGAAACTCCTCTTATCAGTTCTTCAGGTAGGATCCAGCTTATGCTAATCGAGTGAAACAATAATATGTGGTGAGTGAATGACTGTGTCATACGTGTATATAAATACGTATTGCGTACTTAATGGGGTGAGTAGTTGAAGTCTTCAAACCAGTTCTGTGAGGTTTATAAGATACGCTCGTCTTGTAGCCATTCAAAGAAGACATGGGAGGAACTGAAACAGTCTCGGGTGTTGCAGAACTCATGTTCTCACCCTTAGGTAATTGATATTAATTACTGGTATAATTCAGCCAATACGAACATGAACCATTCGGTTGCCGAGATAGCAAAGAGATAGTAAAAAGAGCAGGGCTGCAGGAGTTTTATTTTCCTTTACAGCGCACTTTGTTAAGCCAAATTTTGCCAAATGCAACATTGACCGGTAACAGCTGGAATAAATAGAAAAGTAACGCAAAATCCAAACAAATCGGAGATAGAATTTTTTATATTGTCTGGCATCTATCATGTGATTATTTGGTTGAAATCTTTATACCATATTTGGACGATGATGATCGCACCTTAATAAGCAAGGAACGCCGATCAATAAGTACAACTTTATTGCTGAACTACATTACATGTTAAAGCTCATTTTAACTCTATCTAAAGACAAGGAACGCCGATCAGATTCAACTTTTTCAACTCCATTGTTTGAACTAATAGGTACTTTATGTTTTTCAATATACCTAACAGTTCACTTCGCTCTTTGACCTTAGTCCAGACTATTTTCTCTGGATATTTTCGCCGATTTGTTCGAGGAGTACTTCAATCTTTAGGCTTTGACAAATTAAAATGGTCCTTGCATCCACCAGATTCAAATCTTTTCAGGTAAGCCCGAAATTTTTGGCATTCCATAATTGATTCTGGCCGAGTCCTTGGTCCCAATGTTTCAGAATCATTATATCTGATCGCCTACAATGCGCAATAAATTCTTCAATGTGTCATCACTGATTGATTTGTAATCGACCCTTGCATTTCGTTTGGGAGCTGCCCCCTTAGATCTTTGGATTGCGGGGGGAGAGACTATCGGTGTGACCGTGTTCATAAACAGATTGCTTCGGAGCTAAATCCATTATCAGTAAATTAATGCATAACCACTCAATGCTTGAAATAATCAAATTATTACCTCAAAGAACTTTTTGCAATTATGTGCTGCAATTTTCCAATGGTGATATTGTGGCACAGGAGGTATTAAAGTTTTCAAGGTTTTGTTTACCTCCTCCATAATAGCATCTAATCCTTGATGTTGTTTGTAGATTCCTGATCTAGAAACAACACAGTTTTCCTCTATGATTCTATACATGTCTGGGTGAAATTGCACTTTATCAGCAACTTTTATTAAACAATAGATAGGGCGACGCCTTGCAGACCAAATAGGAGAGAATACTCTTCTGGCAGCCCTTTTTAAAAAAGGTTTGTTGGTTCGTATAGCTTTTCGATAGTTGATTGTTGCTTGAAGATAAATGAATGTCTACAAACTAATTAGTATATTATTTAAACAATGGTGATATTTCAAAGGAAGTTAATTGTACCTGTTCATATTTTATCTTGTAAAACGGATGTTTTTTGTTTTTCCACCCAGGAAAAATATCCTTCAACTGATGGGTCAGCATGGCTCTTCACATATTAATATGGCCATATTAGATCCATGGGGATTGCTTGACGGTATATGTTACAAATAGAATTCCAAGATTTTTTGAAAAAAGCGAGCTGATTTCTGTCTGATAACTTTGACATAATGCAAATCGCTTTAAAATGAATAGATATGAATAAATGTATATGTGCAACTTATTATAAAGCCAACTTATACTTACCAGCTTAGTCCTACATATGCTCGAAGCATATTCATTTCTTCATGCAATTGTCCGGGTATAAGAACTAACCAAGGAAACCTTTCCTTCAACTTGCTAGCATGATGGTACAGGACACCATCGCAGGCAACTGCAATCCCACTTACGGGGTCCGTCTTTAATACCTGATATCGTTTCTATATTAATATGCAAGAGAACTTTTTCAACATTTGCTATTGAATTAGGATTAATATCAAGTGGATCAGGGATGGAATTTTGACTCTTTGGTCAGTAACTACTGATGGTTGAGAAAAAAATAGATATAGTGTAAGAATCGTGTATGGTTTAAAAATGAGTGGCTTAGCTAATCGACCCGCATTGTTTATTTCAACTTCATTTCAGTCAATGGTATTAGTTGACGACAATTTTTCTTCAGATAACAAATCGAGAATCTCAGAAACGCACATATATGATTCTTTGTCGATGGCCTCTTGCATTTCAGAGCTAATATTACATAGTTCTTGTATTGTAATCTGTCAAAGACAAAGTGTATCAGTATGTTGAATTATGTGACTATTGAAACGTGACACAGAATTAAGTAAACAACTCAACAGTTGTTAGTACTAATACTAATTCTAAGGTTTAAATTCTCGCAAAGGCATATACTGCTGGGTCGGTAAGTGTGTGTGTCCGGAACATTAGCACCGAATTCGGCCTTGATGGTAATATCTTGAACCGCGGTCTTGAGGGGCTCACTTTGTTTTCTCAAATCAATAACGAATTATGGATAAAGATCAATAAATTTGTCTAAAAAAACATTATTACTACTTTCTTTTTCACTAACCCCAATAGTAGGCCTTCTTGAAATCTCGAAACATTTAATTTGAGGCACGTTGAAAAAGTTACAATGGAACGCACGAAATCCCACTGCTATCGTTACTTTCTACAGTTTTATATAAGGTAACTTTATTAATTGGACGTGCGGAATAAACCAACTGAGTTTTCTAACACTATTTTTTTAGCACTGGCGTTGGCATCGACACCTCGAAAAATCGCAAGATTGTCATTAGTACGATTGAGAGTGAGGGAATATGCCATGAGCGAATGGCAGGCAATAGTTCCATCAATAAAAAACCCAGCATACATAGATAAGTTGGGCATTATTGAGTTACAGAGAGACCAATAGGATTCATCGTAGCACAATTTCCTTTCATGTTATAAGATGTATTCGCTTTTGGATTATTCGTTATACACGTATTTGGATATTAGTAAGGGCAACCTTTCCTTCCAAATTTACTGGATGTTCCTTCCGCGTTCATAATAATTGTTTTAAACTTTGATCTTTATTAAAGAATTCTGAAGGTTGGGAAATCAACCTTTTTATACATATTAAAAATATGTTAATGGCGTTTTTTCGCAATACAAGATCGCAAAATGATATATCATCAATGAATATCCTATAGCGTACAGTATAATTTTTTTTGTTTACATAACAAAAACGTTCTTTCTAAATTATCAAATGAAATAGTGAATTATCAATGATGTAAACACTTTGTTAAGTTACAAGAACGTCCAAATGAAGTAGCAAAATTATTAATGATGTAATGACGTATAAACATTTTGTAGAACGTCTTTCAAATGAAATAACAAATGATCGGTGAGTGCAAGCTAAATGAAATAATCCGCTCCTAAATTGGTAAAAAAATTTGTCAATCTTTATACAAATCACGTGATCAAGACTTAGCGAGAGTCATTTACTACTATCTGGCTGGAGAGGTTGTCCGACTTACGACTTAACGAGAGTTTATATATGTTGTCCGACTTATCGAAAAAATTTTAAATATGTAAAAATAAAGGCTGAGAGATTTGTCCGACTTATTGCTACAGTAATCGCTCACAAGAGATTGTATAACGTGGGTTATTGTGACAGATTAAAACGAAATCGGATTAAAATGAAAATTTCTCTATTTTAATGCGAAAATTTGAAATAAAATAAAATAAAATAAAATAAAATTATTTTATTTATTTATTTTTTGGGGATTTAGGTTAGAATTTGGGATAGGAGTTAGGATAACTTTTGTTAATAGAAGAGTATATGTGGGTTTCAGAGGCATTACATGAGAATCCTAGAAGACCCCAGATTTTATTTAATCCGATTTCGTTTTAATCTGCCGCAATAAGTACTGCTAATAATGACTGCGATAGCACAACAGTTAGTTGACAAATGAGTAATTTGGACAATGCGAAATAATGATATTATTAAATAATTAGTAATATAAATAAATAACAAAATAATAAATTTTCATTTTCTTAACGTACACAAAAAAACATTTAAAAAACGATACAAAAAACGCGACAAAAACAACCGACGATCTCATAACGTCGCTGAGGTCAGCTGCTTTATGAACTACCAAATCCTTGTGGTACCATCGGAGCATAGGGAGGAACACGTCATAATTACTGTCGTGTGGTTTTACACATGTTTCACGTGGCATTTGTATTGAATTATCAGTTTTGAAATAACCAGACGGTAGAAAAAGTAAAAGTATTAGTTATCTTTTGTCCAGAGTCTGAGGCAGTAGAGATTGACATTTGCTATTATTTTTGGAAAAGGTGGTGCTAGGCAAGATCGGTTTAGTTAACGCTGATTCGGAAAGTGCTGCAATTAAAATACAAATCACGCTGGGTTTTTTTATAGAGATTAGTTTATCGGACTTGTTAACCGGTGAAAATTATTTTACTGCATGTGCTCCGGTTACATAAAAGCGCACAGAACGTGTAACAGTCTGTGCGTTTAGCTGTTCTTCAAGGGTCCGTACCCGCTCTGTAAGAGCCCCTTCAGTATATTCCTGTGTGAGTAGCCTTTAAAATAAATAAAAGTGAATGCTTTTAAATTATTTCCGAACAAACCGGCTTGTACCTAGAAACACATTTTATTTGCAATCGAACTCCTGCCTCAACATCTCCAGATTGATGCTTCCTCACCTTATCGACAAATTCTATCGGATGGGTGAGGAGGAGATCGAACCTCTATTGTTCTTGCCACACGTAGCGTCAGAGAGCTAAGAGGCCACGACAATGCCCACGGTATTGACTGGAGCGACTCGTGAATTATGTTCGGGCCTATTATTATAAAACATATTTAATTTTTATATTATTATATATAACCATCATACTTACCGACCGGCCTCGCGTGATTTTTGCATTGAATGTCGACCTCACCGTTGCCCTATTGAGACTAATAAAGCAAAAAAAAAAAAAAAGAAAAGAGCACCGTATCATTTCATAATCATAACCATTGAAGAACGTTTACAGCAGGCCGTCCACCGTACGTTAGGGCTAGATACCTGACTGGTAACTTTTGTAAGCTGTGGCCACGATGTGCTTTCAATTCAAATGATCTTTGTATCCTATTCACCACGCCCGCAATTTTTTCAGACAGCTTTGTCGGTAATGGAGATTCGATTTATCATACATATTATGTATGTATACACCCGATGCGCTTACCGAAAATCCGATTTACAGCGTACCTTTAGATACATATACTAAGTGCTTAAAATACTATAACTTGCAGGTTGTGGCCACAATGTGCCTTCACTTCTACGATTTACACCTAGTGGCAGCGTAACTTCGGATACAAAACTGACTACTCAACAAGTATTCAGTGAAAGAAGTCTCACCTTATACGGCCATATAAGGTCCCTAATATGTTCTTTAAGTTTTATTATTTCCACAAATATAAAATATAACCAGCACGACTTTTTGAATCATATAGTTTCGACAAAAGTCGAGCTCCGTGTAATTTACGCAAATTCTGCATCTAACTCTCAAAATCATTTGCTTTACGTATCGGGAATTATTCCATGGCTTATTCCAATTATTTCACCAAATTTAGCCCATATAATCAATGCTCGCAATCTAAAATTAAAAAATTTAGGTAAAACTAGTCGCTTACCCACTAAAACGGCAGAGTACAAAGTGAATTATCAAGTCGGATGCTCAAAAATCAAACCGATTAGTAGATAAAAAAGAATAGCTAATTATATCAGCCGTGTCTTAGGTAATGATGATGACCTTGATTTATTTGGCATTTATTATTGTAACAGTTTACATCCTTGAGCTTGTGATGAGAAAATTATTGTGTCTAATGTATTCTATCGGTGGCCAACTTTATTTAGACATTAAGGCATTTTCTCAACTTTTGAATAATGTTTGAATGAGGGCATATTTTGCTACGATTGGTTGTAGAAAGCAGCCCATATATTAAAATATCAGAATATTTGCGCCCGAACAAGTCATCTTTTATTTCACTTTGCTCACATAATTTTTATCTTGACCAAAACAATTCTGTTATAGGAAAATGTAATTGCACTACATCTACCATGAAATCAGTCCTTTTGTTCTCTCAATAAGATTGAATCAATGCAGATATCACCAACCAACTAAGTCGACATTATCTGTCTTTAATAAATTCGCTTCTAATAAATACGAGAGGCATAGTCGTGCTTGATGCTCACCTGAACTAGCAAACGGCGAATTACTTTATCTCTGAAAAATAATTTTCGCACAGTTGTTACACCATACCTGTAGCGTTTTAACACATGTACCAATCATTTCAAGAAACAGCCAGTACTTAGCTGTATGCGTTGTTCTTAGTCAACGAATTGTGTTACGTTTTTGTGTTTCTGAATTCTTTTTAGTATTAGGACGTTTATGCAAGTCGATCATCTCAATAAATTTTATCAATTTAAATCGTAACGATCGTTCGCCAGTAGGCATCAGTTTGTTCGATATTGTGATCCAAATTCACGACTTTAACTAACAAAATGATTGATGTCTTGTTTGTTGACTCGTCCCAATGTGTAACATAATTATTATACTAGAAGTTCTTATTCTGCGGAATTTATCTGGTTTATTGTGGCACTACCTTTTAAGGCAAGAACAATATTAAAAGATTGCAGATCAATAGTAATAGCACTGAAACATCCAAACCCACACTTCCATACTAATCTCTCCTCTATCTTATAGAAGCTCGGTTGAGCTTTCGCAACATTCTTTTCAATATAATATATTAAAATTATTATTATAATTGTGACAAGGGACTATACTATGTTCGAAGAGAAATCAAATAGCATACCACGAGTAGATTTTTTTAGCCTAGCATCTAACTACGGCAGAATATTAAGTAGAAAGAATAACGCCATCAGAGCGCTACTAGTACTGTTACTGGTTTCGACGTCAGTTTGGCTACTGTATTCTAAACCTTGGACGGTAACATCACTGTCACAAGATGCTCTCGGCGATAAGACCGCAGCAGACACAGTGAACGAGACATCACAATCTAAAGAGAAGAGCTGGCGAACAGACCTAAATGACACGATAAATTCGAGGAGCAGTGCATTTACGAGAGAACAGTTTACTGAGAGTGCAATAAGCAAGAATGGACTTATTCCTGTGACTGCTGTATTGTTAGGATGGAAGCGCCTCGAGGGACTGCAGACCGTCGTTTCTTATATTTCAAAATATCCATTCATTAAGGAGATAATCGTGTGGAATAATAACAATAATATTAGGCTTAATTCTGAGGTATGAGTTGACAACGGCATTTTAAATAACGAGCTACTATAGTGAGTTGAGCTTGTATTTCGATCGGTTATCAAATCCACGCTTTTAGATGTGATACTGACTGTTTGATTTTCTTTGACCGTCCAACTCCATGACAGAGGGATTTCAACCTGAATAATACTGATGCTGTTTTACATGTCTTCAATTCGGATGAGAATCTTCATGATTTATCAAAATACACTACGTGCGCAATGGCCAAATATGATTACTGCTATTTCCAAGATGACGATTGGCTCAATTTATATATGGATAGTATCTACAGCAACTTTCTAAAGAGTCCTAATCTCATTCATTCTAATACAATGCCAATCATTCATCTCGAACATCGCAGGTGGACGTTCACGAATGCTGGTATGAAGGCATAAATATCTGAATTCAATTATTGTCTCTTGTAATTTCATATGACGTTGTTCGATGTTAATGTATTTATATCCGTAATATAGATAAAAAGCTTCACACCGGGTTTACATGGCTTGGTTGCGGGTCATTTGTCCCCAGGGCTAAAGTGCAGCAGTTCCTTAGACAAGTTGGATCGAGTGCCATGCCCAGGGATCGTCTTCGTCTCATTGATATGTACTTCTCATTATGGACAAATCAGTATCCATATCAGCTATCCAACCCATTGACTCCATTAGATCAGGGAGGAGCTTGGAGCACTGGAGTGGACCAATGGGCAATCGTATACGCTAATATTGTAAGTGGGATGAATTTTAATGTTTTGAAAACTTAAAAGCACATCGCTGACAAGACGTTGAACGTATGATCGTAGCTTGATGCTGTTCAGAGACTGTTTAAAGCTCTCGCAGTTAACACTGGTTCGGAATATTTTGTAAGAGATGAAGAGAGGCCACTGTTTAATAATCGCGACGTCAGGTGCGTTTATCTCTAGTATGCATTAGGTATATACGGGTTTACTGTCTAACTCTGGATTATTTTTATGTAGAGCTCCTTGCGCAAATGATAAATGTCTTTTCCTTACAAGCATCGATTCGTTCCCTTCTCCAAGGAACGTGTATTATGCAAATAATATCACTCATGTTCACGAACAAGAAGCTAAATTTAATCAACTGAATTTCCCCAGCAATGATTTTTGGGATAAACATGCTTATCATACGGCAGTAGACACGGATGACAATACTTGTTGGAACTCTTTCAGAAGTAATATTTAGATTATAAATTTCTGGTACATATTATGTTGCAATAACCTACTCACTCGTTATCCATTTAGATCCCAGATCAGGCGATTACTTTGGGTTACAATTTGTAGTGCCCAGAAAATTCAATAAGATAACGTTAACATCATCAAAAGATATCATCAAATACGACGCATCATTTAATATCCACATTTCTGATAATGGCCGTGTATGGGTGAGTCGAGTCTCTATTTAATGGGGGGAATGCTGTTTAACGGGCTGTTCGGTATTACGATAGAGGGTATGCAATAAATTATATGTAACTCACTGGTATACCTCTGTTATCACACAGAAAACGTGTAACAGGCGTAATCTAACCGATAAAGAGAATGAAGAATATCTTTCAAACTCCCACATCAATAGTATTACAATATATTTTGACTGTGGTACGAAAGGTGAAGAGCCAACGAGATTTGTGAAGATATCAACTTCGCGCACTTTCCCCGAGCCATTAGAAATATGTTCGATTAAATTAGATGGACTGGAAGTCTAATGTATTATAGGTTAATATTATAGAATTCTATCATTAAACACCCAATCAGCTAATGAATTTCAAATTTCGCTAACGTCCGAACGGCTAATTGTCGCCTCAATAGCAACATTTAGTTTCATCTGTGCGTTCTCACACATTTTCAACTGCAAGCAGAGAGAATAGTACAAATACTATGAGTGGTTACCAGATATGAGTTGTAATGAATAAGAAAACACGTCCAATTACCACGACATCCTCTTGTAATAGCATCAGATTTCTTAAACAGTTTTCCTTCTGCAAAGTAATAATTTTTTGTGCTTTTTTCAGCTTCCCTAACTGAATCAAACCTTCTGCATAGTATATCCAACACTTGGTCTCCAAAATAGGATCTTTAAGACGTTGAGCCGTTCGTATTTGTCTGAGCGCCAATCCACGGGCTCTGTCAGCCTGGTTGGGCCGGGACGAAAAATTTAATGTTAATGTCTGGAATAAAATAAAGAAAGCTCATTCAAGATCTGATCCTTTACATGTTGTTTGTTATATCTTCCGAGACCAGAATATGCTCCGCCCAGCACCGAGAAAAAGGTACTTTGAAGTTCGAGTATTCTCTGATGCACAAAAAGCGTATATATTCTCTTGGACCTTCAGTCATAAACCTAATTAGTAACGGGAAGCTTCAAACGCATCGGATGCAGAAAAGTTGTAAATTTAACAATCAATTACAATACTACCAAGCAAGTTCCGGCGACACCCTTAACAACTGTTTGCTGGGCTCAAACTCCAAGCGAAACTCCACCGCTAACAACTCACATGTGCTCGGCAATAAATCATTCTCGTAGCAAAAAGTAAGGAGAATTTTCAGAACGCGAACAAAAGAGACATCGCAGGTAGACTGGAGCAATTCAGAAAGTATGTGGTAAGTATGGCTTGACCACAAAAGGATTCTTATAGAGTATTTGTCAACGCTGGCGATCGAGCCTTTCATTTGTATATTGAGAGAGGTCCAGAAGGAAGCCCGTGCGCTTTTGCAACGCTTTCGTCCTTTTATTGCTCGTAGGTACACTTCTGTGGAAGTATAAGGTACACGTTGTAAGAGATCAACAATGAAAGAATGTTAACATTAGATGGCATTAAAAAAACAAACAGGGTACCAAAGGGTTTATCTTTCCATAAGCGTTTTCTGTCGGCTGCCTCTAGGTACCGGCTACTGAAGGTAGAATCATAAGTTGTAGAGATGGTGAGCGTGGTGAGAGATCGACTAGGGTTTATCATTATTATTATGTCTCTCTTTAGAAATAGTAGTTTTTGTAACCAGGGTGATCAGCGTCCTCTGTTTTTCAATGTGCTGACCAATCATTTCCATTTATTCAACTGCTCACATGACATTTACATAACTTATTTAAATGGCCTCTAATCATGAACAGGATGAAATATCTACTTGATACCTTAATTTCAATCACCCTTTGATCTCGCGCTTAATAATTCATTCCCATGGCCATGGACCAGATGGATATAGATGACGCACCTTCTACAACTGTCAGTGGTGAGCTCTTCGTTCTCTACGCTCCCCTATTATGTTTTCGCTCTCTTACACTGGCTGTTCTCTAACATTCCAACTCAACTAGTAGACTCTGTTCGTGGAACAGTGACGGGGCTTGTATATGATCCACGTATGCGTCTTCACGGAAACATATACGAGGATGAACATCACCCCGAAGATCCAAAACGGATCTCTGCCATCTACAAAGCACTACTGGGGTCTTCCTGTGTTAAGAGAATGGTCAGAATACCTGCAAGAGAGGCGACAAGGGAAGAAGTTCTTCTTGCTCATGCCAAGGAACATTGGGATAAGATTATTAGCACTGTCGGTATGAGACTTTTTTTTTGCACTTGATTCATGGTTAATGGGGCTAAAGGGCCTGGTAGGATATATGAAAGTATCCTTCCTTTGCGCCGATATAACGCTCGTTTTAATAATGCGATCCGGCGCAGGTGCATGCGATCAAATAGGCTAATTTGTTTGTTCGCGTAATTACATGCCCAAGTATTTATTGTTTGGTTTTTCCACTCACTCATTTTGCCTTCTTTTTCAGATAAGTCTGACGAGCAATTACAGAGGATGGCAAACGGTTATAACTCAATATATCTTAACAACGAATCTGCTCTGTCGGCACGTTTAGCATGCGGCGGTGTGATTGAGATGTGTCTATCGGTCGTAAAGGGAAATGTTAACAACGGATTCGCGAATGTGCGACCTCCCGGACATCACGCCGAGCCAGGGCAAGCCATGGGTTTCTGTCTGTTTAACAATGTCGCTGTAGCCGCCAGATGTTTAAGACGTCATCACAATGTTGAAAGAGTATTTATTTTGGACTGGTAAGGAAATTAAGGCAGAAAAGGTGTGCGCAGGAAGTTAATTGATTAGCATCAAGTGTCTTCGGACCGGCTTCTTAAACTTATTTTACATTTTTTTAATAGGGACATACATCATGGTAAATGCTCACTAGCAGTTTCTGTTTTTTATCTGATTCTATGTTTCTAATCGATATCATCGTTTAGGGAATGGTACACAGAAGATATTTTATGATGACCCAGACGTAGTGTATTGCTCAATACACCGTTATGAGAATGCGCGTTTCTATCCTGGCGATGAAGAGGCCAATTACACACATGTGGGAAGGAATGGAGCACGGGGAAAGTATGTATCAATTTTTTTACAACGACTGTTATCGATATATTATGACTATCCTCAACCGCCTGTTACTTTATTTTCTATCATATTTACCCAATAATTTGATTGACTTGTTAAATAGGACGATAAATATACCGTGGCCACGCAAAGGAATGACGGACAGCGATTATATATACGCGTTTAATAGAATAGTAATGCCTATAGCGTACGAGTTTGGACCAAATATTGTTATTGTATCGGCTGGATTTGATGCTGCCAGAGGTGAGGAAACTTTATTTGGTAACATTGTAGATGGCCAATTCCTGAAGAGACGAATGATGACATTAGGTGACCCCATTGGCGAGAATGATGTAACACCAGCTGGATTTGCTCACATGACAAGTTTGCTGAAGAATTTGGCGGGAGGTAAACTCGTACTGGCGTTGGAGGTAATTAATTGGCTACGTTCGATTTTTGTTTAGTACTACAGTGATTAACACGGTCGAGATTATTTCCTAGGGCGGTTACAATCTTAATTCATTATCAAAATCCGCTCTTGCTTGTGTAAAAGTTTTACTTGGAGAAGATCCTCCTGACTTGGGGCCAATCAGCCCTAGCAAAGATTGTATTGAAACAGTACATCAAGTCACGAAAATTCAATCACAATATTGGAAATGTTTGGCTCCAAATAATATAGATGAGGGGGAAGGTATAATATTTGTGAGGATTACATTATATGGAATACAATTTGCTCATTAGTTTTTTCTGACTAGAGATTACCCTTACTATAGCAAAAGCCCCCGGGAAAATGGTTATAAACATGACCGGTGAGTGTTACGCGAAGACGATAGTTGCTTGAGTACATTCATAAGCATCTCTGAAGATAAATTTTCATTGTCTTCTACAGAAATGTTGAGAATAATTCGGGCAAGGGGGCTTCTCACAAAGTATTCAATGGTGCCTTTACCGATATCCGATGAACGACTTGCTACAAAATTTTATGAGCACGTCTTGTGCAGGTAAAGAATTTTGCATGTTGTTTAATTATCGTTGTATGAAATGAAGAACTTAACCATATTGGCTATTAGCAAGAAGATGTACGAAAAGAAAGTATTATTTCTCTTTGTGCACGAAATGTGAGTTACGTTTATACATGGAACATGACTTCTTTGCTTTATGTGTGGGGAACATTTAGATTGACCAAATTTTCTTGATACTTTGCAGGCCCGATTTCAGGTATTGCTCCAGCTTCTTGTTTTGAACTGTCGAATATGGTTTGCTAAATAAAGTGATATCTAGGGCTGATATGAAGGCACATACAAATAGTGTAAATCACTCACGGTCATATATGGTTTGTAATATTTATGTTGCATACCATTTAATAATTCTGCACATAAATTAATGTTTCAATAATTGCATTGTGTCTGTAACATTAACAATACAATGACTAATACAGTGCTTTCCCGCAGGTTGATAGCATGGTTTACTATATTGAAAACGTGGTACAGAATCCAGATTATGGTATAATAGATGTTGCCATCCCTTCGGTATGTATAATTTGACCAATTGAGTCAATTCCCCTCATAAAGTTTCTAGTCATGTTAATTATGTAGAGCACAATTTATCAGGGTGACAGCAGAACGCGTTCAGATTTAGTTGAACTATTAGTATACTTATGGGACAACCATATTCAGTAAGTTTTTAAGAGTACTCCAATATATTTCGTTTACGCGTTTCTAACATTCATCTATAAGAATTGCATCAGCAGACAGAGTGGTTTTATTAGGGGCTAGTATAGGCTGTCACTGTTTAGCTACTCTAATAAATGATAGAGGTAATATAGTTATGGCACTCGTGACATGCTTTCACAAATGTTTGTATGCATATTAATTTAATATTCATTTTTAGAGCAATTAGTTATGTCAAAGGTCATCTGCTCAATATTGATACCGGGTGATTGTCCAGTACCTGCAGTCACAAAAAGACCAACCCTAACAAGTTGGTACTATGAAGTAAGTTATGGTTCACAGTCCTTGCTGTTTTGAAGATTGATTATTGACAACAAGTATTCTGTAATCTATTATGTATCTAGAGATCATTCATCGCCATTGCACAGAATCACCAACACTTTTCAAAAAAACCAAATCGAACAAGCCATGCATTTGGAAACATTGTATCTGCAGGTTTGGGGATAGCAAATTTCAAAAGTTTTTAATTTATCATTAAGGTTGTATTGTACTAACACTTTCAAAAAATGGCTTTTCTTCTAAAAACTATCTTGCCCAACTCTCAAACCTAAAATTACCATTTAAGAATATCTCAATGACCTACCAATTCAGGATATATTAGTCCGTTTACAACAGGATATATTTGGTTATGTTAGCAATGCATTAGCAGAAAAATCTCCTGAAAATGAGGAGGAAAGGATCTAAAGGATCTAGACTGTCCCGGACAATATTTAGCCTATTATGAACATTGGAAAAGTTTTGGTTTTATAACGACTGGGTGAGGTAGAATTAGAAGGAACTTGTACCCTTTCATCTTGATCACGTGATAGAGATAAACCGAATAAATCACGTGTTAGAATTATTATGAGATCGAGAATTCAGTTTAGAGGTTCGCGTCTAATACATATTAATATTAATATTAAGTTGTACTAAAACTGGTGACTTCTCGAAGCAAAAATTTCCGACAAAAAAATAACATGGAAGAGGAACCAATAAATGAATAGTAAGTCGTGAATTATCTCCATATACAACGCAATATAGACCCTATCGCTCACGCATACCTTCCGTCCTTTCAAATAGTGAGCGCCAACGCTTGGAAAATATACGACGCAACCAAGAAATACTTAAGCAGCTCGAAATTCCTGAAGCAGCTAAATTGCTTAAACCACAGCCAAAGCCAAAACCGAAACCACGCCAAAGGGTCAAAGCTAAAGCCAATGCCGAACTAAAACTGCCAACGCGACAGTCTTTGAGATTACGAGGGGTTCAACCTGATTCTCAGGAAGCGAAACGTAAACGTGATGAAGAGCGGCTGAAGATAGAACAAATTGCTAAAGCTAAACGGGCTAGGGTGAAAGGAAATGTTGTATTGAAAGCCGAAGACGGGGAAGGAATAGAAGGCACGGAATCTTTTGTGACGTACTTAGAGGGATTGACTAAGAATGCAGTCGTCATTAAGAAGGAGTTCACCGATAATGATGAGACTGAGGAGGAGAATAAGATTAAAGCGAATCATATTAAGAACGTATATAAAAATTTAAAAATATCGACGGATTGGCCATCCGTTAAAGTAACACCTGAACGCATCTATTGCGCGGCTGTGCATCCAAACTCGGATAAAATTCTAGCCTCTTGTGGCGATAAAATGGGTTGGCTTGGTTTCTGGGACGCGAACGGCAAAGCTTTCGATGAGGATGAAGAATTAATGCCGGTAACTTGGAAGTATAGATTCCACACACGGACGATTTCGTCGATGATGTATTCTCCGACAGACTCCAATCGCTTGTTTACTAGCGCATATGATGGGATGATTAGGTTTTTTGATCTCGAGAAGGCGACAAGTGTAGAGGCTCATGTATCTGACGAGAATACTCTATTTACTTGTTTGGATACCATCGATGGGAATGTAATTTATTGTTCTAATATTGGAGGACAATTGGAAATTAAAGATATAAGGGAGCCTATTAGTTCGTTCACTGTCCATCAACTGCATGATCGAAAAATTGGGTGCGTGTCTATCAATCCTGTGAAGAATGATTATTTAGTTACTGCTTCACTCGACAGGACAATGCGTCTATGGGATCTAAGAAAGTTGTCTAAAGATGATCCACAGTCATTAGAGGGAGTAATTCATTATGGAGCGGTTACCAGTGCCTATTGGAGGCCCGATGGGAAGCAAATAGTATCTACGTCGTTTAATGACAAGATACGAGTATTTGACTATAATGAATCATCTGAGGAATTGGAAGAACGCTTGACTATACAGCACAATAATCAGACTGGAAAGTAAGTAAGAATGTAGAGAGTAAATATTCAATGTGGAAATCTTTAATAACAATCACATAACTAACGTATCATTATAGATGGGTAACTATGTTCCGTTCTACGTGGCATCCCAATCCAAGCGTTTATCCTCACTTTGTTGTGGGCAATATGAAACGAGCAGTTGATATATTTTCTGCAATAGATGGGAGGGCTCTTTGTATTTTGCATAGCAATGAATTAACAGCTATTCCTGGCAAGTATGGCAGCGCCGAATCTATCCATTGAATATAGAAAGCAATCATTAACGGACCGTATTGTTTACATTTTAACAGCTGTGAATGTATTTCATCCAACTCAAAATATCATTATAAGCGGGAATACATCGGGAAGGATGGTGCTTTGGAAATGACCAAATTATATTCGGAAAGCATGGGTTGTGATGTGAGGCAAAGATTATGATAATATACAGGCTGAATTTGTAAATAAATGACATAATTGTAATAACTATTGCACCCGTAATTGAAGTTTAAAACAGCATATGCCTTAACCCTCGTACAGAGTGACTTATCTAGAAACATTCACCTTCATCAATATCGATGGTTCTAACTAATAAGTTAATTAACATCATGTCAGAATAAAGTTGCTAGATCACTGGTTACTCGCATCTCGAGCATCTTTATTTTGCAAAAGCTCTCTATTGCTCGGAGACTGCTAATGTCTTGCGGTCGTGATGTGACAAAGTTGATGGCTACCCCGGGACGACTGAAGCCAGATGGGGTAGTGCATGCAATCCTAGCAAATATATTTTCTTTTAGCAACTGACATTTGAGAAGAAAGGCATATAGGTGCGTAGACATAGTCTTGACAATTTACCTTTGAACGTAAATTTCCGGTCGTGATGGCAAGTCATAATTGATTACCAATGGGACCTGATGAACATCTCTTTGAAGCGCCAGTGCTTGTGTCGTTATTAGTATTTTGTCAGCACCAGTTCTAAACCTTGCGAATGCGGCATTGTGTTGACTTGGTCCCATATCGTTGTGCTAACAATGTAATAGATGCCAATAAGTAATTGTAGTGATAATAGTGACATCAGCAATAACCATTATATTACGTTATACTCACCAGTGCTGCAGCATTTAAGTTTTTAGTACACAGTTTGTACATAACATTGTCAATGGTTTGGTTATCATTGCAATAAATGATAGCAGGTGGATGGTTGTTATCTTCAAATAAATCGGCCAATGCTTCCAGTTTCCAGTCCTCTCTATCTACGGCTATATACAAATAAAACTGCCTAATGTTCTTTACCACCTGATCTTGTTTCTTAACCAAGATCCTCACCGGCTCACGCATCACAAATACTTCTGTCAAATTCACAACGTCGGAAGTAACGTTAGCAGCAAAGATCAATGTCTGGATGCTAGTAGTAATTGGAACTTTTTGACGCAACTCTATCAATTGATTTTTATGTGCAGGTAATATCTGATTATCAGCATCCTCAAGTACAATTAGTTTCAACTGTGACAAACCGATAGCACCCAAATTAACCAAGTCTAAAATTCGGTCAGGAGTACCGATGATTATATGAGGCTTTTTTTGAACTTTCTTTACGTCATCGTTTATATTAGTGCCATTTACACACAACGTGTAGTCAAGCGGCGTCATCATTCCTTTGATTAGACTACTAACTGATCGAAAGACATGTCCAGCAGATTCTTTGACTGATGACAGAATCAAAGCTTGCGTTTGTTTGTTGTACGGATCAATGTGATGGAGTGCAGGAATCGCAAAAGTCATCGTTCTTTCTTGACTAGGCATTGCTTGAGCGATTATATCGTCGCCTTTGATCATTAATGGAATACTGCATTGTTGGATTGAAGTAGGACGATCAAGTCTAAAATCGTAAAATATGTTGTGAGATTATGAAATACGTGGATAAAAAATATATAAGTTCTGATAACGCCTCGAACAACGTACCCCAAGTTCAATATAGAACAAAGAAGCTCGGGTTTAAGCCGCATATTTTCAAACAGGTTTGGTATATCATCTGCCGAATGCTCGAGAATCTGTTAAAAAAAGAGAAAAAATTAGACGTTGAACTGAATGATGCTTGGGCACTGAGAGGAACGAGGCGAAGAGGTCAACTAAGAAAAGACGCAAGCAAGGCTGATCTCGTTTTTGTAAGATTCTTACATATGTATTGTTAATGCCGTTAGCACTATTCGCACTTTTCGAACTGTTCCCGCTATTCACGCTCTTCAAACTGTTCACACTTTCCAAACTATTCATACTATTCACACTTTCTCTCTTCCCATCATCCGGTGATAGCGAATACGATAATTGAGAAGGAATCGGCGGTTGACGCTGCTGTTCTCTCGATTCCGCTAGTGAATATCCAGACCTCTGCTCATATCCCCCAACGCTATTCCGATGAAAAGGTGGCAAAGAACTCCGCTTAGTCTGACTCTGTAACTTGAGTTGTGGTGTGCTTGATAACGGCGTTGCTAATTGAAAATTCAGTTTATGAATACCGTCGAGGCTTGTCCTTATAGCACGGTCGGCGGCAGTATCATCAACTTCTGGTTGTTGCCTCTTCTGTTCTTGTTCTTGTTCCTGTTGTTCTCGCTGCTGCTTTATCTGCTCTCGTCCCTGTCGTTGTTCCTGATGTTGCTGTTGTTGAAGCAAACGTGATACGTTTTTGTTTAGCTCTAGTATTTGCTGAGTAAGTCCCTGCAATGCGTCCTCAACTCTCTTTATGTTATTTGCTATATCATTCAATGCTGGCTGTTGATCGGAAGAATCGCTGTCAATAGAGGCAGCTATTGAGATTGTTTCTTCCATGAAAGTAAGAGAATAGGGACAGAAAGTTGTGTTTAGGGGAAATCAGAACATATAAAAGAACATTCATGACCCGGGATTAGTTGTCTGCAAAATCTTCTTTTTACTAAAATAGCATCTTGTAGCACTACAATCCGTGAGCTTAATCGAAGCTCATTTATTCGAACGCAAAATTAATGATGTCAGATGAACGAAAATCAATCTTGCTTTGGTTAAACATTACCGAACACTGACAAATACTTCCGTGAATGGCACGGTATTGTCGGGTAGATCTGCACGCTGCATAAACATAAATGCCCAAAAAGATAATGCACCCCGCATATAATCTTGTCCTCGAATCGTTTTCAAGAAACGATATTAAAATTCGTTTGATATAGAAAACAAAGCGTTCGTTCAGACAAATATTTTTATTAGAACGGTGTTGCCTTGTCATTGGATAATAATTTACATAACAATATTAACATTGTCGCAAATCATTTTCTTTCACACTAATACTAATACTAATGCTAACCCAAAACCCAAAAATCCCAATCCCGGCTCTTTGTTTATATAATGGGCGTCAACCTAGAAGTAGTGCAATACTAGGGACACCCGCGGAAGAAGTATGGCAAGCCAGGGACCTCCTCCAAATCGCAAAAATTAGTCTAATATCGTAAGGGTTCAGTGAACCCTGTTACAGATATTACACTGTAAAGAACAGATACTACACTTGATCTTAGCCAATAGGCTTGAGAGGATTAAAAAACTCTGAGGGCCTGGGAGGTTGATGTATTTATATGAAATGGGGTAGAGACGCAGTTTATGGGATTTATTTCGTGCTGATAAAATTTATTGGTTGGTTGATACCGCAGTCACATGATGCGGATGACTAATTATTGCGTAATGTAATAATATAATATTATCGCGCTCTCGAATTAAGGGTTAATTCCATATTAATAATTCGTTTTTTTCAATTAAGAGCTCATTTCTTAATCTTTTACCGCATCCAATCACTAGATGTCGATAATATTAAGTTACTATATGTATACTAATGTTACAAACCGATACTCTAAAGATACTTGGCGCCCTATATGATTTAACAGCCTAACCCCCCCAAACTTTCTATCGAAGCAAGGTACCAAATGCTTTATCCCAGAACTTGCTTGTAATTCCGTAACCCAATTCATAGTTCTTATAATGATGTGCTAGGTGATATGTCTTCATCTCTCGCAAATGCATAGTAAATGGGCGAGCATGATGGAGATGATAATGCGTCATATCGTAGCATACGTAGCCAAAGACAATCCCAGCGACAGCGGCATGAGCGATGAAGTTGGGGAAGATGACGTAGGTTGCGCGTAAGATGGGAATGGCAAGCGATATGCCAAGAACAGGTGGCATCACGAGGCGAAATCTGGTGATTGTGGATTGAAAATGTTAATTCAGAAATAAATGTCCGAAATCACAGGCAGTAATGGAGGCAGATAAATAAAATTACAGTTAAAATGCAAAGAAGATTCAAAAATGGCAATTGAGTTAACAACTATCACTACTATATATTCCTACACGCTTCAATCATGATCCTTTCCCTCTGTAATCCAATTCCTTACCTGTCCATAGGCAAATAGTGATGAATCCCGTGCAAAGCAAAATGTATACACAACGCATACTGATTATCCGGTAAATAATAATCCAAATGGAACAAGAATCTGTGCAGCATATATTCCAACATTGACCAAATAGTCATTCCGATCACAAACCATACACCGGTACTCGTTGCTTCTAATCCTTCATAAGCGATAGATAAATTATACAATGAAAATGGTACCCAGATGATTGGAATAACATACCAAGGCGTCTTAGTAAGCATTTCGAGAATGTTGTTTTCGAACAAGCGCGCTGAGTAAGAGAGATGACGGGGTTGATGGACTTGTTTTAAGTAAAAGTCTTTAGTAAATTTGGAGTTGAGCATTTGTGTGAAGAGTGGCTCGTTGAGGTTGAGGAATTTGAGTTTTTCGTAGTCAGCATCGACGTTGGTATCTGTTGAATAAAAATCTTCAAAGTTGTAATTTGAGGTGCGGGTAGCACCGTTGTTTATACCATCAGCAAGTTTGTTGATCTTGTTGATAGTGCGACCATTTTCCACGCCATTCGTATTATCATCAAATCCACTAGTCTCATTACAGTTTCCATTAACAACGTCGCCTATGCACAATTCAGCCAATACTTCATAAGCAGCTTCAGAATGCTTGTGTGAGAAAGAATCTGTCATTATCTTGCTTACTTCCCTTCCACCCCATTCTTGAATCAGGTCCGCACCACCAGGATGGTCAACTGCAAACTCGGACACATCGTAAACTCTGTTATTAAAAATAACCCACAAGTCGTCGGGTACGTTATGCTTAGCCACCTCCTCGCGAGTATAACGATATAGCATTCGTCCCGGCATAGCTACAGTATTAGTAAGTATAAGAGATAGTTCCTAACTGGTAATAGTATAATGTATTAATTGTGGTGATTTGGGGCGTTCTGTCAAAGCTGAGTAATTGCGCAAAGTAGAAACTTTTTTTTGCCTAATAGGAGAGTTCGGGCCGATCTACTCCCCCACGCAAGTACGAGACAGGAAAAATATCATAGTGTGACACTCAGCCAAAGAACGATCTAATCCTTATCAGGCATTGAATAAAAAAACACGTGAATTGCACTTGGACTCGTCGTTCGTTTTGTATATTGACTCATGTTCATCCCGCATCCACGTAGAGGCCCTGTCCACGATGGATTTCCCCTATCACACACATCTGCCAAAACATTCCCGTCAGACAGAATCGCAGCGACGTTCGACATCCTGTAGACGACAGAAAAGTCTATCTCCCACTCTCGACGATCCGCCCAGTCCTTCAACCTCACCGCGCTTGTCTCCCCGAATGCCGCCACGACCAGCAGGCTCCATTCTCACACGAAAAAATTGGTTGATTCGCATCAACTCTCATCCACTCGAACCACTACCTATTCCTGTTTCTCCGGGCAGAGAAACAAAATCTCCTTTTGTCCCGCCACCCTTAAAAAGAACGCAGCGTATAGTCTTTGTGCCCGAATCTCAGCTCGGGCTAATGGTTGGGCAGAAAAAGGCTAGACGTCTTGTGACTGAAGACTTGAACGAGAAATGCCTACAGCGACCGAAGAAGATTAGTTTTTCGAACGTTAATGAAATAATTGGAACGCAGGTAGCTGACGATAGCGACAGTGAATCAACAATTCTTGTTGATGATAAGGACGATGATGAGACATGGTATGACTGTAGTGATGATCTTGGAGAGTGTCAAAACAATCGGGGTTATAATCAAAATGCTATCGCGGAAATGAAGATGACTGATTTGGAAAAAAGAAAATATGAGAGATTATGTGATGGGAGGAGTATAAATGGGAGGAGCATAAATGGAAGAAGGGCGATGAATGGCGGGATGATGAAAGGAAATAATACGAATATAGAAAGAGTGAATTGGGAGAGAGCGAATGGGGAGCGGGTTAATGGAGAGCGAGTTAATGGGAAGAGCGTGAATGGGGAAAGCTCGAAGATAGAGAGCATTAATACAGAGAGCGTGAATGGAGAGAGCCTGAACGGAGAGGGTGAAGAAGGGACTGTCGATTGGTTTACGCAGAAATTTTTTGGTTGGTTTACGGGCCAAAAACGAAGATTGGATGACGAGAACGAGTGTGATGGTTCAACTACTAAAAAAGTATGTAAGCGTGGTAATGGGTATATATGTGATGCGGATCAACAATAAGACTATCGATGTTCGATGATATGAACATGAGACATGTGGATGTTTGTACCGTGTGTATTAGTTATATTGCAATGTTTGATTTCCGTGAGTGAAATAATTGCTAGCAGTGAGCTGTTATATGAGCAGTTTTATTTTCAAGTGAACATTTGTAAATAATAGGATTTGTCATTACATTTATAAGCAATTTGTAAAAATGCAATTAGAAGTATTTTTTTTTTGTATGATATCAGCTTTAATAATAATGTATCAATATATTTGCTATTTGAGTTTCAGAATCAGTTGAATTAATGACAGGTGACGTGTCTTTAAAGTAAAGTATATGCAGTCTCATGAATGGAATAATTGAATCGAAACATCGCGACACCTTGCGGTCATATTGAAGTAGAAAGCTTTGCTTTTTATATTTTTAAAATTATTATACCGAGTCATTAGAAAATGCAAAATCAGGCCACGAAAGGGGAAAATCTTCTCCATTAATACGCTCCGGCGCTTCTTCTGTTCCAACAAGTGCCCCAGGTCAAGTTTGGTCGCGAGCCCAAAGCCCGAAGCGTTCTTTAGAAGGGCCTATTACAGAACGATGTTAACGTAGATGTCAAGGGATACAACACAGTTGCAAGAAAAGTGACCCACTTTCAGAACACAACAACAATCGATGGCCATGTGCAGATCATGAATCTTCGTTGGGATCTTGAAAGACCGCCCCATGTCTAGAAGAAAACACAGGCAGCAAGATCTTTTTCCGTGCCTGGTCAATCACGTCCGACGCGAGGTTAAGGGCCTTGAGCAGTACTCCTCTTATCTTGCCTCCGTTCTGATAATTACTTACGATGGCATTGCACACAGCTTGAACCAATTGGAACCTCTATTGTTTTCTGTTTTCGATCTCGTGATGCTACAAATTTCGCTACTGCGAAACGCTTATAAGTGAATGTTTATGAGTTCCCGCAAAGTCTCAAAGAACACCACCAAATAGGACTAATTAAAAACAAATGAGTAAATAAATTAGAAATAATTAATAAAAAGGATAAATACTCTGTAGACACTTTTTTTGGCAGCGTTGCATTGTTCAAATAAAATACTTATAACAATCAGACATTCCCTTGTTTGGTGCTGGCATCTTATAGTTATATTCACAAAATACAGTGCTCACCATTAATAATAATGATGAGAATTGGTTTTTTGACCATAAATTTTGTGAGCTTGATTCATTTGGATTATGGCTTTGCAAATACATAGATATGATGTTTATAACAAAAAACATATGTACCAATTATAACAGTTTACCTTTTCCCCCACCATTTTCAATAACTATAACTCCATCCCATTTACTATTACTAAATTAAGACACAGATCTGTGGAGAAACCCTCCTTATCCTGTTCTTCTCTAATCAAACCATGCCAACATTAACATTCAACATTATTTTATTAACTCCTTTCTCAACACTCTTTTTTATAATAGCCCACAGGTTCTCTATTGGATTCAGGTTGGGGCTATTACTATAGGAGGGTCAGTCAAGGATTTTTGGAACTTGATTATGAAGAAGCTCAGACGTTTTTCAGCCTTACTATTATGCTTTGGGTCACTGTCTTTATCTTGTTGAAAACCCCAATGTTTGGTATAACCCTAGATGCATTTTTAAAAAGATGGTTCACAGTAATAATAATAAGTAAAGTGCCTATCTGTAAATAGCGATTTTGCTATTTACTACGGAATTGTTTGATTGGTCAAAAATTCACTCCCGTGCATTTTGGATCGGGTAACCAACTTGATCACTTGATCGTAAATAGTGATAATTCGCGAGTAGATGTCTGGGAGGGAAATTGAGTACTAGAGTGATGAATTCGAATAGTGATATAAAATTCATTATATAAACGACCTTTCTCCCAGACGGAAAGAAGTAAGTTTGGCTGCTGAGGATAAAACCAAAACGGAACGGCTTCCCTGGGGTGGTTTCATCTCTTGTAATAATAAAATATTAATATTCGTTATCGATTATTGGAAAAATTGTATTATTTTGTTCTCTACCGATACTTTGATGTAAGAATTCCCAAGCGACTAATAAGGCATGTTACGGAGATAATTATTTCGTTATAAATCATGGCGAATAATAAGCAGGGGCATGAGAAGTATTCGGCTATTTTATTATTTTCTGATTAACACTTTGCATATAAGTTCTTCGCGATTAATAGGTAATATCTTGGCGACTAATAAGGAAAGCGTGAGAAGTGTTCAGTTTAGAAAGATTGCAATTATGTTTAATACAGAAAAAGGCGTTCGTAATAATATAGACGATGTATAACACCGAGAGTTTGATACTCGTAATATACAACAAAAGTTATTGTGATTCTATTGTTATTGTCCATTTATCGTTATTGTAAACACCGTTACTGTGAATTTATCGTTCTTTTGTTTAAGTTAAAGATTATTTTATCAATGAGGGGAACCTATGCCAAAATGTCAGTAGAGTATTGGAGCCATAGAGTCTGATAGAGACACGAAGCGAAATGCGAATACTCTTGATAAAAATCCGATCGGAGCATTACAGTAGAAAGAGAAATATTAATGTTGAGGCTGAATTAACTCTCATTAACGAAATAATCTACGAGATAATGTATAACAGGTATTAGATATTTTATACATGAGCGGCATTTCTTCGTCCGCTACGTTTTACCAGGAACATCTGTTGAACCTGACCT
>CAJVPI010000472.1:0-29191 GCA_910592345.1 Paraglomus brasilianum
GATTGATTTGGACTGCGGCATCGCTGGAGAAGCGCAGAAATAAGGAGAGAATACGTCATCGATTGCGGCGCATCACACCCCTTATGTTTTTAAAATCAACAATCACAACACCAAATTTCTCGAGGAATATTTAGATACTCAGTAAATTTACCAATCTTTAGATTACTTCTTTACTTTCAATCAAGGTCATCTCTTATCTTCTTTGACTTCAATTTGAGCAATGTGTTGAGGCTTGCTGTTTTAACAAATCTTGCCTTTGCTTGTTATGCCAATCCTTTGAAACTTCTAAAGCTTCCAAATGAGAACTGATTTCTTCTTTAGCACTTGTCAGTTGCCGTTTCAAGTCTTTATTTTGTTGTTCCAATCTGCCCACATAACTCTGTGTCTGTTATTGCCAGAGTTTTAACTGGCTCATCTTTCCTTAAATCACAATCATTACATATACATAATACAGTGTGGCAGAGCATCATCATCAAGAGCTTTTTTACACTCAGCACAAATATAAGCAATGTCATTGTAATCATTGTTGCTTGTATTGTGAGATACACCATTTTGTAAGTAGCAGTTAAACTTCCTTCTCTTTCAAAATAAAAAGGGCAGAAATTGCAATGCCATTTATCTCCTCTCCTTAATTCATTGGCTTGATATTCTAATTTCATGCTATTTATTTTTTTGTAAAATGTAGGTGTTGAACTTTTCGCTTTCATTTGTTCTTTACTTTGTTAGTTAGGAGTTTGAATTTTCTTTCTTTCTTTGGTAAGGATGGTAGGTCTTGGAGTTGCTTTCCAGAGGTTAAAAAATTCATGGACTTGGAATTTACAGGAAGATCTCCAGTATTAGTATGTCAAAATGAAAAATGAACTAATTACTTTACAGGTTGAAACTGAAAATGTAAGTATTTTGACTGTCACAGTATCCTATGTAATACAAATTATGAAGAAAATTGATACTGGAAAATGTACTTCAGCTGATGACATACTATTTTGTGATTTGTTCTCAATGGGCTACAATTGTAATCTTTAGAATGACGATGAAACCCCAAAGGTTAAACAACACAAAACTAGAAATGGAGGGGCAATACCAAATTATCATGAACCTTCTAGTTCTGAAGAAAATGTAACTCATGTTTGCCCTGACGTTAGAATTATTGAATCTCGATGGCATCGACTGATGCCGACGTCATCGATTTCGCAATTTAAAAATTGAAATTGCGCTATCAAATTATGCCCTGTCATAAAGATGGACTATGAAATTGCGTCCCGGTGACTGTAAAATTGTGCCGGCATCCTGTTAATAAAAAGAGGGATTGATGAACAATTAATAAATTAAACTCATTGCTCTGAGAAGGGTTTTATTCATTGGAGCGTTTAAGGTGCGATTGTTCTCGGCTTGATAACTGACAACCAGGATGGCACTCACCTTATGCGGCCTAAACGCTGTGATAAGATTGTCGAGAAATCGCTTGACTCATGCTTGACTTGTGTCGCCACCTGAATGCTAGGATACCTGATCAGAGGATTGAAAGGGTGAATTTCTGAACCAATGTGTTAGAACGTGCAGAAGTAATAGGGGCTATATTAGCTGCAACCTTTAAGTCCTTGCAATAGCCCTCTCCATTCTCACCTCTGCGTGTTCCTTGATGTGGTCGTCTTTCTCTTCACGCAAGCTTGTTTTGATGAGAAGATTTCTTCTTTTTGTTTGCTGCTCCCAGAAATACCACTTTCTTCTCGACCTAATAGGAGAGCACGCCTACCAGCCAAGAGCAATCGTACTTAAACGCTCCAAAGATAAAACCTTTCCCCAGAATAGGTAAATTATTGAGTGTCTGTCATGCTCGAGCAAGATCGCAAAGTAGAACAATCACATAACCAACCGCACAAGAAGCCTGCAATGAAGCTAGTAGAGTATCAAGCAGGAACTGCGAAATAATGCGCCGCTCCATTCGCATCTGACTCAAACTGACGATTTAGAAAATGCCATGCCCTGAACGTTGCCGTTCAGTACCTTTTGCTCGATTTCAGACAATTTGGCGTAATAGTTGTTGAATATTATCAAATCGCCTTTGTACGGATCGTACTTTCCATTCTCAGCTTCCAAATCACTGAGGGAGAGCCAGAAATCCAAGAACTTCTTTAGAGGAGGCTTCCAAAAAATCAGCGTATGCTGTAAGAAACAAGGGGCGGCCCACGCATTTGCTTATAGCAGAACGCGTGTGTGCAAAATATTGAGCGCATTGCTAAAGCTATTACGCGTTGGCTTGATCGGGTTGGCTCTGCAATGCCTCTGGAATCCTGGTATGCAGTTTGCACGGAGTAAGAGGAATTTCATTAGTGACAGTGCCATTAATATGTCACAAAAATGTGATATTCTAGAACGTGATATATTCTAGTGTACGAGTTACAGATCAGTTAGGAACTCAGTCATTCAGTCCAGAACTCAGACACTCAGTCCAGGTCCCAACTGAGGTACAGCACAGATTAGGTATTCCCAATGCACCTTCGAGAACGTATCAGTGCATCGTTATTGATAAAAGTGTTTTCGATGCAATTGGCTGTATTACGATACACGTATATTGCGCTAGAAAATAAGTTATTTGCCTAGTCAATTTTAATCCTCAGTAACACATTAAAATAGCAAGAAGCATTGTTAACATAACGTCGGTGCTCGGGTATCTATGCCATTTATGCCAGCTGTTAATAAGTTGTAAAAGGTTTGATAAAGATAAATACAGCACCATTGTCTTGCATCATCGTCTGCATCCCTGCATATAGTATGTTCTGCGTTAAACTTGGTGCGAATAATATTATGGTCGTGACTCAATTAATACTGTGCACGACATTACCGAGATGAGTGATGCTTGCTTGGTGACTATTGAGTACTAGACGGGGGTGCTTTTTTTGCAATGGTAATCTATCTACAGAATCACTTTAAAATAGGGTGCTCTAACATCCTTTAGATAGGGGGTTTTTTTCGGAACCTGTATTTTAATGGTAGGCTATCTAATAAACTCGGTGTCTTATCGGTATAAGGAAACCAATTTGGATAATTGTCTCAAATATCTAATTGATTACCCTTAGCAAGTATAAAAACTATTTAATTTAAACTAGTTTAATACACGATTTTTAGATTTACAATCAATCCTTTGTTAAGTTTAGCCTTAATACGAATAATAATAAACAAACAACACAGTACGTTAATTCACGAATGTTGGCATTTTCAAAAGCAATATTTTAAGCTCTCAATTATCAATTATTTTAGTTTCGGAATGTCATACACTTACAAACGTTTATCATTAATTTTTATCATTAATGAGCTTTCGGGAAGTGAGCTTTCAATGTGTTAGACTTATGTTACAGTGCATATTTAACTACATGTTGTCTCTTAAAATATAGTCCTTTACTGTCAAAAACGTAGATAGTCTGGTGCTTGTTTAGCAATTTTAATAATTAAACCATTTTGACATAATCTAAGAAACCTTTCTTATAAGTTATAACATACTATTTTCTGCCCCATTGTGCCTTCGGTAGAAACATTCTTCTTATACTTGAGACATAGCGTAAGCTCTTGTTAACGGTTATTGCAGATATTTCTGACTTGTGTTAGCAATAGAAGAACTACTTATAACGCGTTAGTTCAATCTTAGTACATTAATGCAGAATCCTTTAGTATTAAGCAGGTTAGACTTTCTTGCTTCTTGGGACGCTAACTGGCTTTCTGCTCCATCACATATATTGCTCTACTTGAGCCATCAAGATTATGCTCCCTTACACGATCAACTTTAGAGTAAGTTAATGAATTTAATGCTAAATTACCTTTAATATTAATATTCCGAGGTAACCATGACTATTTTACGTAAATATGAATTTATAACTTGTAAAGTTGTCCAATGCCGTTATTAATAAACTTGTATTATTGTTTATAGCATTTGTTTGTTTAATCATGTTTTAAATAAACTGCACTTGGTAGGGAAAAAGGTAAATACAAGTTTTCTTGTTTGAAATTCCAAAATTATAGCTTATTATTCTTGTAATGCAGAAAATAATAATGTAATAAATTGCCAATAGCAAAAAAGCGCAAAACGCAGGGGGGGGGGAAGGTATTAAAAATATTCAATATCAATATAAATTACATATATTGAAAATAAAGAATAATTTAGTTAAACAAAATGCTAGTGTCGGTTGTCTGTAGAAATTTAAATTTGATGACAACCACAACGGTTGTATAATTTAGTTAAATACTAAATATTTAGCTGTCGCTGAGAAACTTTTTAGTATACGTTATGCAGGGTAACATCTCATGTCTCTTAGCAGGGATCAAAGCATGACTAACATGGCTTCACTGAGATGTTCAAGTACTGCTTCAATGAGACACTACGCGTTATCAGAAAATTTACTGCGACACGAAGTCATTAATACACTAGTTTAGGTACTCTAGTTACGGTAAAGTACAATTCTCCAGAGGATTGCGCTATCAAAAGAGATGCTACATCCGGGATAATATTAGGGATAGAGTAAAGAGGTAGAATATAGCGTTACGCAAAGTATTTTTACTCACCGATTGCACAGGCTGCGTAATATGCATCTAGAACCAATTAATAATTTATAAAACGCTATTCGCCATCGCCACACTACATTTGTCAATGACAAAATTTCAAAATTGTAAAAATAGCCAAACAAATTAGTCTTGAAATGCTTTACCTGGCAAGAGTTGTTTTGCATAGTCTTTCTTCGAATTTGTTTATATAGGATCATATTACGTAATTCAAATACAAGATTATTATTTTTAACAAATGTCCTGGAAATGTTGTTAGAAAATGTAGTTGTTGATAAACAGTGTAAAAGGTATTGTTTTCATAACAAGACCCTACTCGTATTTTATATTGTAATTCGCAAAGTTGAAAGATAAATGAAGACATTATTCATTAACTGTTCGACTCAATAATTATATCACTCTTGTAATAAAATTATTGGTATTATTATTATCGATGAGCTGTAATTGGCTACGTGTCGTGTTCCAAAAATAAAAATACTTCTCAAGCGATATATATTCATTTGTTACACATGAAATATTAATATAAGCAAAGTGAATGTTTGGGAAATAAAGAGTATTTATTGGTAAATTTATTTAACATATAGACCTTGTTAATAAAGGAATATAAGTGACAATAGGCAATGTCGTGTAACAAATGAGTTATGTATTAAGTAAAAAATTGCTCATGTGATAATTCATGTTTTTTTTGTAATACACACAAATGTCATTTAGGCAGGAACATACACCTTTCCCACAATGTTCTCGATAACCATCTGACTGAATAGTAACCTATCAAATTACGACAACTATTCGCTTAACGACGCATCACACTTGTTCATTTAATCGCCTTGAAATATTAACATCACGGGCGGAGTACAAACGAAAAATTATAACCGGCAAAGACGATCATAGCATCTCTATCCTAATAGAGCTTTACGATGACCAATATTAAATATTTTGAGCATTGTTATATTGTCTGTGTCATAACGTGATGTGAGACATGCGTCAAGTGACTATGCGTTTGAGAATTTATATAATATGAGGTTCGAAATCATGGTAGTCAAGTATCAGTTAGCTTGAGTCAACATATTATCGCTCATTACTTACATATTTATCGTGTTATTATATCACAAACATCAATATGGCTAACACTAATGACATGGTTAATGATATCACAAATAATGGTCATATTTGTGCAAACTGTGATGTGCTGTTTTACGATTCTGATGATGACAAAAGTGATGAATCTAGTGACCATAATTACACGGAAGAATGCGCATCGGAGGTGACTATTAAAATATCAAGTAGACTTTATGTAATTTAATAACGCTTATTATTATTGCTAACATAAATGTAAATTTACATTCTTTTTATTGAAATCTTGAATACAATAACAAGGCGCCTAGTTCTGGCAGTATTTCATCGTCTACTGCTCCTTCTGATTCTTCGTCAGCTGCTTCTGATTCTTCGTCAGCTGCTTCTGATTCTTCGTCAGCTGCTTCTGATTCTTCGTCAGCACCTGATACGTCATTCGCTGCCAATTTATCTCCTCCTACTCTGACATTCGATCCAACAGATTCATTAGAAATATTCGGTCCTGATCATCGCGAGAGTCGGACCACTGAATGGGTAAATGAACAACAAAGATTATATTATTAACTAAGAAACTTTCCGTGTGAAAGGTATAACGTTTAAGTTTTATTTATTATTGCAAAAAATTGTTGCAATATAACAAATAAGATGTATTCACCAATAAGTTTCCTATGTTAGTAGTTTATAGACAAGGGAGTGTTTCATACAAACATTAGGAATAGAAATGTGACAATTCTCCAGTTTCCGATAATTTTCTGAGATAGGTTAAAGTTTGCATGCGATTTATAATTGTCATAATCAATAATCGTGCGCTACGTGTTAGGTTACACAAAATATCACGCAAAATGAAAAAGAGACTATTACTATTAATTAACATATCTAACGTCTCTGCCTGCCAAATATTCGTCCCTGAATAGTAAGAATAGTTGACTTCAATCGTCGAATGGCCAAAACGCATAGATATGGTAGCACCAGGGAGTTATAATTAGAAAGTTATTATGTTGAGAATGTGCTCAATTGATGGGCGATCGTTATACCAAAAGTGTCTCGCAACCTGTTTCATGGCATATCTGCAATAGTCAATAATTGAAAGCGATATATAGCGATGGCAATTAATAGGTGCTAGCCTATGCATGTATAAATTTCATCTACCATAAAGAGTAGTTAATAGAAAGAGACACAAACAAAATGTTTGCATAAACAACTATAATGACCATATCAAGAAGAACACAACGGCCGAAGAGAATATGTCTTGCTGTCATGAGACCCATGATTAAATGACGGCGTTGAAAAGCGTAATATTACAATGACCCTTAGAATTTCAGCGTTTTCTATCTAAATCTAAAACCCAGCTCCTGAGCTTTTTTCTTCTTCTTTTTTTCATGAAGTTGCACATTATCGCCCATATGACAATCCGCTTTGACAAACATAAACTGGAGTATTTTTGTCCAGAGAAATGATTTGAGAGTTTGTCGCCATCTTTAATCGATTTCTTACAATTCCCACAGAAAGAGCAAACCCATCGGCGCTGTTCTGTTTTCTGCAATCGTAAACGTAGTTGGCACTATCTTCATAAAGGGAAATATCTCGGTCCAAATTATACCACGCACTTTTAGCGTCAATCGTAGGTATAGCTAATAAAAGGACGCAAAACTCCAAATTATACCACGTTGTGGACAAATAGTAGTAATTCTGTCTCATCTGTTGATTCATTGTTCTTTGCGCCATTATCTATCAAATTCTTTATTGTTAAAGATCTCTTTTTTTTTGTTCCTTTCTTGCTAGCAGTCTTTAACTCTTGTTGCATCAAGGTTTCAGCACATTCTCAGCAACAAAATTCAATGATTTCTCTTTCTTCTTCATCGTATCAATTATGGTTGCATTATGGTTACAGTAAGTTTTACAAAAAATTCATGAGTGCTGTCATGTGCCATAATATATAATAGTGACGTTTCTCCAAGCATAGCATCATGCTGTGTGAATAGTAACAAACACAATAATCTGCATTTAGGAATATTGATAAATCACAATCGCGTAAAACGCAGTCGCTACTGTAAAATAATTCATTTAATTAATTCCAACGTACAGTATATTTCGATCTAGACTTAGATAGTTTGTTAGTGGAACGATAGAAAGATGAGCCTATTATAAAACTCTTTCCCTATACACTCCACTCCTTCCGAATAATTGTACTATTAGTTTAGCATTCATATAATAAAATATACTTATTTGACCTGGTCACTCCCGTGATTCTGCTACTAATAAACGTGTTCTACTTGAAGTATAATCAATCCCATTGATAGTAATAGAGGGTAGTGTTCTAACTGCAGGGTAATTAATAATCGAGAATCTGCGTATACAAATCGAACGTAAGAAGCGTGAGTATATGACATCCAATTTAAGATCACTAACTGTATTAGCGATTTAAGCAGGAATAGAGGCATTGAAAGAGCTAAATCCCAAAGCTAATTACTGAATACTCTCCCGCGGTGGTTGACTCGATAGTGCTCAGTCACCATAGTGAGTCCTTAGATTATGGTTGGAGCAAAATAGTAGTATGGTTTTATAAATCTTATACAGAATCCTGCTTTCTTTTATTCTTAATAGTTGTGGTATCGTTTATTTTAAAACATAAGGTGCAATTTTCACCTTGAGCTGATACTTCTGATTGTGCTGTAAATTTTGGGTTCCGCACGAATTTCATTTACCCTTTTATTTTTATGTAGACATAATTCTATATTAAGTGTGTTACAATTTTTAGTTAAAATAAGTTAAATTTCTGTCATTAATATTTGCCATGAATTCAAACGTGAGCCAATGCGGTGTCATTAAATCAAAATTATCAACTAAATTAGATGATGTGAATTTTGAGTTCAGGTGATCAAATGTTCACCTTGTCTGGTTTTGTTGCAGTCCGCCCCATATTAATCGTAGTTTTAATACTACAAATTTTATTCTCAAATTCTAAAATGCAATATAGTAAAGGATTAGAGAGAACCAAAAATCTAAACTTTCCTATTGCCAGAAAACTCTTTTGTTGTATTTAATATTTGCAATTAGGAATATGGCCTCTAATTCAGTTAACAAGTGAATGTGCCTGGATTGAGGAATATTATTGAGCGAGTAGGCTAGGAAAAAGGGAAAGTGTGTTGGAAGTTTGGAGAGGGACATGGCTGATTGCCAAAGTGAGATGGGAAAGCAAATAAAGTTTACATAAGGAGTATCCACAAATTGTTAGTTACAGTTACATTACAATTACAATTACAATTAGAATTTACAATTTACAATTGAGTTACTAGATATTAAACATTCTGCACCTTTCCGTATTATATTCCAAAAAAGACTGCCACATACCTTTCGCGGATGAGAATTTCCGATGCATCAATCGTCGATGGATTACTGATTTCGCGCCATGCGCTATGTACATCGAGGGTGAGGCATAAGTTAGCATTGCGATAACTTGCAGAACAAACACAAACAACTATGAAAATAGGTAACATACCCTCTTCTATGATTTCTTGCCTGAACTTCTTTGTCGTCTTTTCAAGATACCTTCAAGTACACGTTTGCCTTCACAATTGGGAAAGTTTCTAAGGTCGTAATACACAGGAGCAATTTCTAACAGCCTTTTAAAGAATGGTAACATGAGTATCCATTGGTGTTATAAGCGACTACTAACAACAAATACCAACCAATCAGCTTTGACTTCCGTAACCGTACGGATGTAGTTTTTTGTCGTTAGCACAAATTCGTTGTACAAAACCCACTCTGGTTGATGGCCCAGACACGATGATGGATGAAGCTGCACGATCTATACGAAAAATAAAAGCGCATTGTAGTAAAATAACAATACTGTTATAGCTTCCCACTTCTATAGCTACCTGGTTGTCTTTACATGTCAAATAGTGTCCAGATTTCTCTAAATGTGCAACTTGCATGAAGAACCCGGCAGTCAATGCCTTACGTATATTCACGTAGTAGTTTTTGTCGTTAAATGCAGTACTAAGCAGATCTTGATCACATCTTTCCATTATGCGCTTCAGCTGTTGGCGCACGTTATCGGCTGATTTGAGAGATCTGGCGCTAAGGAAACTCTCATAGCACCAATCTGGATCTCCGTTCTCTATTAATGATAGACGACTGCCATTAGAAACCGATATAGTCACATTATTTCGTGGAATAACAATGGGTATACCTTTTTTATAAGCATGATACACGTTTAACAACGTCAGGTGATCTCCGTCATTATGTGCAAATTTGGCTTTGGCTTCATCCGCTTGCTTCTTCATATCATTTGGTCGTAAAAACACATTAGGAACTGGAAAATTTCATAGAGCGTCCGAATATTCAATGTTAATCACAAGTAGGTTTGACCCGCTATCGTAAGGCGAAACGTCACAGACTTACCAGACAGTAAAGCCGTGATTGATAATATCTCATTTGAGCATTTATACTTTGGGCTCTCAATGAGCATCTTTGCCAGTTGAGGATCTAAGGGAAACTCTGCCATTAGATGACCGTCACCAGTGAGATTGCCATCATCATCCAAAGCTCCAAGATAATTGAGAAGTTCAAGAGCCCGCATCAATGTTTCGGGTGCTAAATAGGCATGCGAATAATATACATTAAAAATCGCTGTCTTAATTTCGATAGTGAAATGCAGTCATCAGCAATCACGTACCTGGTGGATCCATGAAATCGAAATGTACTAAATCGTCTATTCCAAGTTTCTTTAGTTGAAGGACAACACTGCCCAAATTACTTCGCAAAATCTCGGGATACGTTTGCTCCTGTAATTCCTTAACAAATGCCTTTTCCGTATACAAACGGAAACACTTTCCTTAATAAGAATGTAAAAAGAATGTGTTATTAATTTAACATGTTATGTTGAGCGAATTAACAATCATCTTTCATTCATTACCTGGTCGTGTTCTACCAGCTCTTCCGGCACGTTGTTGGGCCGAAGCTTTACTAATTGGGCTTACCAACAAAGATTCCACACGAATGCGTGGATTATATACTTTCTGCTTACTGAATCCGGGATCAACCACATAAACAATCCCATCGATAGTTAGAGACGTTTCCGCAATGTTAGTAGATACAATAACTTTCCTCCCAGGCTTTCCTCCCTTATCTCGTGGTGGAGGTGCATCTTCAAAAATGCGCTGTTGCTGCTGAGGCGGAAGCGATGAATAAAGAGGCAGTACTTTAAGAGGACCCACGTCGCTTTGTTTTGCTAATTCATCAGCTTCTTGGCGAATTCTACGGCAAGCGTCTTCAATTTCTTCTTCACCGGTAAGGAAAATCAATATATCTCCTGGGTCTTCACACAAATGGATTTGTATGACTGTTCTAATAGCAGCCTCCAAGTAATCCCTTTCTGGTTCAGGAGTATAAAAGATATCCACCGAAAATGCTCGCCCAGGAACAGTCTATCGAAAAATGAATTAACACGAATCATTAGCGAGTTCACAGTGGGGTTGTTAACGTTTTCATAACACTGCTTACGAGAACAGGTGCGTTGTTAAAATATTTCTGAAACTTTTCTGCATCGAGCGTAGCACTCATGACGATGACTCTTAAATCTGGGCGTTCTCTGGCGATCTAACGTAAATCCAAATAACGCGATTAGTGTGTTTCAACTAAAAATAAATATGGTAAACAACTTACATACTTCTTTGATTAGGCCCATAAGAATGTCAGTGGCAAGTGTGCGTTCGTGTGCCTCGTCAAGAATGATCGCAGAATATCTCTCCAGCTTTGGATCATTCATAGCCTCTCGCAATAACATACCGTCCGTAAGGTACTTTAAGATTGTTTTTGGCCCCGAGCAATCCTCAAAACGAATGTTATAACCAACTTCCTCACCAAGTTTCACATCCATCTCATCTGCAACACGCTGTGCCACTGACATAGCAGCAACTCGACGCGGTTGAGTGCATGCGATTTGCTTTTTCTTGAGATGGGGTAACTCGTCATAAACCAAAAACTGTGGGATTCTAGATTGAAACAAATTCATAAGTAAATGGTTGCAGCGTGAAGACGATTTGAGCGCAGATGAAAAGACGCTCACTGTGTTGTTTTACCAGATCCCGTCTCACCAACAAATACTACGAATTGGTTATTATGTATCAACTCGAGAAATTCTTCTCTTTGAGCGTGGACGGGAAGGTTTCGGCGATTTTTTAGAATTTCGCGGTATTTATGAGAAAAGGGTCTGTTGGTAAAAGGATTAACAAGACCATCTTCAGCCTGCCTGGCTTGCTCGGCCGTCGTTTTACCCGGAATAAACCCATCAAGGGGACTCTTTACGGATGTTGATGGTTGTGATCTATGAGCTAAGTATGGATTAGCTTCTGTCCTTACACGTTTATTCAATTGATCTGTTGGGTTGCCAGTTTGCTTGCTTTCTTGTAGTTTCGCCACCGGATCTTCGTCTAAAAAAACCCTTTTCTTAGGCGTAGTACTTTGACTGGCCATTGAAAAGTTGCCCAACGAACAAACTTTTGTTCTACTACTACTAACCTATTTATAGATTATCCGACTGCGCCAGACAATGACGTAACAACAGATAACGCCAATAAGAATAGTGGTAATTGTAGTGATATTTTATATTGGGCCGCAATATAACAGGTAGAGTGTTGTCACTCAAAGTAGACTTTTGCTTCATATTCAACCTAAAGCCATGGTAAATGCAACACAGACCGAGATCACTACTGAAGTGGTCGAAGCACCGCAAGAGACTGTCAAGGAGCTTCCGTCAAAACCAGTTGTTGGCATTATCTATCCTCCTCCCGATATAAGAAGTATCCTATCCTATCACTTTGATCGGTAGTAAAATCTGTTGCCGTATTTTGCATATTTATCACATATAAGTTTTGATGCGAAAAGACAATCGTTGTCTCTCAACTAGGTGTGCAGAAACCCAGTTCACTTTTAAACCAAAGGTGCTGAGAGCCTCGATCTTTTCGCGTCTTCTTTGTGGATATTCCAAGCAAATACTCTAGAAATAGATAAGTTTGCCTTATCCTGAACTGTAATATTTTGTAGATATTGTCGATAAGACTGCTGTGTTTGTAGCAAGAAATGGGGTACAATTCGAAGAACGGATTAGAGAAAACGAAAAACATAATGCCAAATTCAGTTTCTTGAATCCAAACGATCCTTATCATGCTTACTACCAATACAAAATTGCTGAGACTAAAGAAGGAAAAGGTAAAACTGTTGAATATTTTTTATATCAAAGAGCAGCGTGCTAAACTTCATACATTTGCATTGAAGTTACAACAAAGAAACGTGAAGCAAAAGAAGAAAAGGAGAAGAAGGAAGAAGTGCTCGTACAAAAGGCACCGCCAAAGGAACCGCCACCGTTTGAATTTATGACGGAAATGCCTGCAATATCAGCACAGGACCTGTAAGTGCCCGGTATTTGTTATAAATTTCTGTTCTATAACACGCTTTCTAACTAATGAGATTGCAGTGATATCCTCAAACTTACAGCACAATTTGTAGCACGTAATGGTAGACAATTCATGACAGCATTATCACAACGCGAACAGAGAAACTACCAATTTGATTTTCTTCGTCCCAATCATAGTTTATTCAATTATTTCACAAAGTTAGTTGAACAATATACGAAAGTATTGATTCCACCAAAAAATCTCAGCGAGAGATTGAAAGTCAACGTAGACAATAAGTACGAAATTCTGGATCGGGTTATGCAACGTGTAGAGTATGCAGCGTACCAAGAGGAAGAGAGAAAGAAAGCAGAGGAAAAGGAAGATCAGGAGAGAAGTAAGCCGATGGTATTAATTGTATCTTCCGATTGATGAATTTTTGTTAACTGTTGTGTGTTTAGTCGCATATGCCTCGATCGACTGGCATGACTTTGTTATTGTCGAAACGGTTGAATTTACTGAGGCTGATGAGACCATTGATCTCCCACCACCAATGAGTATAATGGAATTAGAAAACATGACGCTTGCCCAGAAGAAGATGGCGTCGGTCATGCTGGACGCACAAGTTGAAGACAAAGGGATTGAAGAAGACATGGAGGTTGTTGAAAATATTTTAGGAATATCTGGTTATTGAAAATTACCATATTGATTCATGTGAATTCATTCCTACACAGATGGATGAAGATGTTGAAATGGAGGAGGAAGAAGAGGATCAAATAGGGAAGAAAGACGAATCACTCGAGCCAGAACTAGAAGCAGAACCTGCGGTGATGGAGATTAAACCGCCGGATGCAACTGCACCTATTAAAATACGTAAAGACTATGTACCAAAAGGTATGTTCATTATGAAGACCTAAAGCGTTCAATGGTAAGTTTGATTCTAATGTAGCGATGAATATGTGTAGTTCACGCCCCCAAGACATCGGGAACGAGACCGCTGGGTATCTGCCCACGTTGTAATCAAGCCATTCCCGTGGATGAAATGGAAGAACATATGCGAATTGAATTATTAGACCCCAAGTGGAAAGAGCAAAAGGAAGCTGCAGACGCAAAGAAAAAGGAATCCAACTTATTACGAGAAGGTGAGCACTACGGAATATTATATTCGTATAATTGTATGTGTATCCGGTAACGTTATTTATTTTACATTGTATAGGTACCGATGTGGCCAAGATTCTCAAAAACTTCTCAGGCTATCGTTCAGATATTTTTGGTACCGAGGAAACTGAGATTGGTAGAAAGGTTTGTAGTATAGCTTTGCTTACGTAAGTAAGAACTGTAGACTATGTTTAACCATTAATATGTTGTATTAGATTGGTGAGGCAGAAGAAAAGAGGAAAAGGATTGAAAAAGAAAAAGTTGTCTGGGATGGCCACACTGCTTCGATCAACATGGCTACACAACGTGCAGCTGCAGGTGTGTCCATTGACGAGCAGATTGCAGCTATTCATAGAAGTAAGGGGCTGACAAGGTAACTTTGTTGGCACGGCTATTTGCGGAAATATCATATTCTAATTGTCGATTATTATAGTGACGGAGATTCCAAGATCGGTCCACGCATACCACAAGCGCAAGATTCACCCCACCAACAACAAGCACATATGGCAGCATCACAATTCCAAAACCTTCAAAATCAGCACCAAATGTATGGATTTCCTCCAGTCCCTCATAATCAAGTTTACTCACCATATGTTCCTTCCTCGGCACCGTTTGCTCACCAGCTGTCAGGTTACATCACTTCAGCACACCCACATGCTAACATGGCAATGGGTCATCATCATATGTTACAACGTCCACATATGCAATCTACGCATCGACCACCACAACCACCAGGCATGCCTCCAGTAATGATGTCACATGTGCAGGGACAATCACCTATACCTGCAAGCGGAATACCTGGAGCACCAATTCCTTACGCAGCTTCTATGTCGTTAGATAAGGAGAAAGGACGACTTGCGGAAGAAGACCTGGATCCAACTAACCCAGCAAAGAAACAGAAATTGGATGGTAATATACCAGCAGGCACTGGTTTTATGAACGATGATAATATGTCTGGACACCAGGTAGGAATTTAATTTTAGAATGATGTAGAATGTACTTCCAACGATTGTATTAACTGTATTCTCTCCCGTATTAGACTTTCTTCACTCTCACCATTCAATGCCCTAATCTGCCTGAAAAACCAGAATGGAATTGTACGGGACAGTCATTGGAAATTGAGGATGTTTCTCTAAATATGCTTGTTTCCACTTTAAAAGACAAGATTGCTGCACGATTGAGTTTTCCTGCTGGCAAACAGAAACTCGCAATTGGGGGTCAAGTTATGAAGAATCAAGGTGCATTAGGATTCTATAATATAGAAAATGGTACCGCCATATCGTTACAGGTGAAGGATAGAGGCAAGAAGTAATGTTGTACCATACGAGATCATTCTTGAAGCATAGCAATGTAATGTTAATATTTGCATGCATAAAAAATCGTGTTGCGTTGACATTCTAAAATAAATATTTGTACTTAATTTCGAATTGTGCAAATAGTGTACTTTATAAGGTCTATTGTATTTAGCTGTAACATAGCAAATCCAGACGATAATTTGATAAGCCTTTTATACGCAATGCATACCTATTCTATTTAAACATAGTGAATAAAAGAACAATTTACCAAAGTTACGTAGTCTCATCTACTAATGTTAATATACTTGAACATCATGATCAACTGATGTCACATGAGGTTGGGTGACGCATACAACAGATCAATTATCTACTGTACTGCTCTGCGGGAAAAAAAATCCTTACTCTACTTTTAACTCCTTCAAACTTGAGATTATGGAAGAACAAATAGAACAGGCTGTTGCTTGTGCTCTAAGTTCCACTGCAGATCCAAGCCTGAAAGCTCAGGTTGGTGGTGTATCTTCGAACATTAACATTCAATAGGATAGAGTGGTTATGTTCTTTTTAGTATGCTACGCGTTTCGTCTGCTGCGGGAATTTTGACCACTACCTTGTTTATATGCTGCCGAGAATATAACGAATGTTGGAAGAGAATATATATAGAGATCTTTTCAGAAACAGAATTCCGTAATTGCCAATCACCTCAAATATATACCGACATTAACTCACTGTTCGCGTCGTAAATAGCAGCATAATACTATAAGAATAACATGAATTAGTTCTGATCTAACTAATTCGTGCTATTATACAATAGGCTATTAAATACTGCCAAGACTTGAAAGAATCTCAAGGTGGATGGCAACCGTGTCTGTCATTATTTATGCATATACCAAAAAGGTAACATTTATTTAGTCTACCATTCATACGGCCGTGATCTCAGTATAGATTATTGTCTATCCGTAACTTACTTTTTATTAACCTCACAGTTCACCCTTCCCCTCTTTCCGTTTATTTACTCAATTTTAATATGATTTACTGTGTAATCGATTGTGTGATCAGTACTCCTGAGGCTCGCATGTTTGCTTTGGATGTTGTTGAACACGCTCTTAAGAATAGGTAAAAATACGCTTGTTGTGGTTGATGGATCAGCACGCTCGGAAAGTAACATCATCTCATGTGGAATTCCTTTGGATTTATTGTTAGTTATGAAGACGTTGACAAACAACAAGTGATGTTAATACGATCTACATTGATGGATTATGTAAAAAGAGAATACACAGGAGAACTAGGAAACAATCAGGAATCTGTCGAGCCGTCATGTACATATAAATACTTATTCACATAAGCCTAACACCAGATACCTTAACAAGTATACCATACTGTGTACATTTTGTTATAGATTATTTATTACGCATTTTATGTAACTTTTATATATGTGGACTTCCCCTGCACATGTTCTTTTTGTCATATCTGTATTCACTAGCTAATATAACGATTTAATCTTTCATCTTTTTAGTTTTAAAGAATAAATTCGCTCATACGATAACTCTCATCTTTGTCAAATCATATCCATCCATGTGGAACGATTTCTTCGATGAATTCTTAAGTTTGCTTGCACCCAATGGTTTATCAACGAACAAGCGGATTACAGACCTATTTCTTCGAATTCTACGTTCAATTGACGAGGAAGTTGCTAGTCTAGTAGTACCTCGGGGGAATATTGAAGCAGCGCGGAATGTTATGATTGTGAGTTCTGTGTAAATTAGGCTGTCTGTGGGTGTTTCATGATTTCTTTTCATTGCTTCTCATCTTTTTTTACTTTTTCGCAGAAAGATACTATGCGAAATGGTGACGTCCAGAAACTTACAACTGCTTTGTATGAGCTGCTGAAAGAATTTCATTTACGCGATGAAGGGATTGTTAATACATGCTTGAGCTTGATCGGGTTATATATCGGTAAATTTTGCTTCCTGGCTATAATTATTGCCATTGATTTTTGCGTAACTTTTATTACAGTGAAATTGATTATTTATTTACCATAGCCTGGATTGATATCTCGCTTGTTGTAAACGATGCGTACATTCCCTTGCTCTATCAGCTCTTGGGTGAAGAAGCATTTCGCAATGCTGCCTGTGAATGTTTGACTGAGGTTCATATATTTTATTCTATATTTTATTGAATAATTTCACTATATTAATATATTCATAGCTAATATATATTATTGTAGATCGTCAACAAAGGTATGAAACCATTAGAAAAGCTCAGTTTGATCCAATATCTAAATTTGACGGATGTTTTGGGGAAATTGGATTTGGTATGGAGAATTGGAATGCTCATTTTCTTGTACTATACATATTGTTATTATTCGAATGATTGGGAACTTTTCCTTAGATTGTGCTGACAAGAACCTTCGCATCCAAGGTTAGCGATATACATTTTACGGAATATGTAGCAAAGTTAACCAATGTGTTGGGGATGGAATTATGTAAGATATTTGAAGAGGTAAATACGAATTGCGCGTGTGGGCGTTCTGTATTAGTCGATCGACAAGATGATAACATACAACATAATTTATTAAGACAGAAGGTATAACAGACGCAACAGCGGCCTCTTACAGTCAAATAGAAACTTTAATCCCGTTCTTATTAAAATTTCTGGGGGATGAATATGATGATACATCGTCTGCGGTATTTGGTTTTCTGGGGTCGTTACAAGGAGTCGTAAGTTTGTCTTTATTTACACGTCGTCTTCCCTTCAAGACTTTTTGCATGTCACTCTTCATTATGATAGTAATCTGTTTCAATTCATAATAGTTAAAAAAGAAGAAGAAGAAGACGGGAGAGCTTACCAGCTCACAGCGAGAACTCCTTCACTCGCTATTAAATATTATTGTACTGAAAATGAAGTACGATGAAGATACTGACTGGGGTGGAACAGATGAGGACGGCGAGGATGAAGCAGAGTTTGTCTGCATGCGTAAGGTACGTACGTCCATTCAGGCGACTCCTACAGATACCCAAAATAAAGATAATAAAAACCATTTGGATTCTGAAATACCTGTAAAACCCTCCCTCTAGAGTTTGAAGGTCTACTTTGACGCAATCCTAGTTCTCGATGAGGATCTTTTTACATCTTACATTCGATCTGCCGTGATTTCGACGTTGGATAATTACCACAAGAACGGAAATGAAATCGATTGGAGGGAGTTGGAATTAGCTCTACATGTATTATACTTATTCGGGGAAAGAGGATCGATAACCTTTGTTGTTAAACAAGGGAATGAGATTGTAGGATTGACTCCTTTGGGTGAGATGATACTGAAGATGATCGAAAGCAGTACGTATTGTTTTGTTGGTATGAAGAAAATTGTGAGTCTTTAAAATAGAAAGACAAGCATGAGGACCTGGGATCTTAAGAGCATATGGGACTATTTAACTGGAAGCTAACTATCGACCACTTTTATTGATTTCCGCTATCTACATTTAGACGTCTCAACATACCCACATCCCTCAATACCACTCTACTTCTTTGAAGTTGCCACAAGATATTATCAATTTTTCGACTTCAGAACAGACTGCATTCCATCCGTGCTTGAGGCTTTTGTGGATACACGAGGGCTGCATCATTCCAGTCGCCAGATACGCAGCCGCTCGTGGTATTTGTTTCTGAGATTTGTTAAAGCATTAAAGGCACACATGAATGGATTTGTCGATACCGTTCTGGCTAGCATTCAGGTGTGTTGACTGAAGATTTAAATGTATTAGTAATAGAGAAGCTTTTAACGTGATAAATCCGATATGTTGAATAGGATTTGTTAATTGTACAAACAGAGTTACTGCCGAACGAAGGTGCAACTGATATTTTAAGCAAAGATAAAGCTATGACGGGCATCTTCAATGATCAGATTTATTTATTTGAGGCTACTGGCATTCTAATTACTGCTGAATCCGTTTCACCTGAAAGCCAACTGAACTACGCAGAGGTATTGTATTCTTCGTTGTGGATGTAAACCCGAGTCTTGAGATTTTATGCTTCGTTCACGCGATGGAGCGTTCCCTCTACTTGATAGCAAATGATCTTATTCTTAATATCATTCCCTTTATAGGCTGTAATCAATCCGCTACTGTCTGATATCCAACAGAATCTCACAGATTTATCAAGTCATAAAGATAATTTATCTATATTACAAATACATCACTCGATAATGGCCATTGGCAGCTTTGTCAGGGGTAAGTTACAACTAAATCAATAATCCGAGGAGAGCGTTACATTCATTATACTATCGGATTTGAATAGGCTTTCCAGACTCCTTAAAAGGACTATCTCATACAACACAATGGAAGGTGTTTCTCAATCGAGTAACAGAAGCCATTCTAGTCGTCCTCGAAGAATTGAGTGAATATCAGATCATTCGAGATGCGGTGAGTGTGCTGTTGGAATGTGCTTAGTGCTTCATTGACTCTTATTAGAATTGATAAACGACAAGAGCAGTTATTAACTAATTACTTGTTTCGAAATGATAGGTTAGATTTGCATTCGCTCGTTTGGTGAAAGCATTGGGAACGGATGTTCTTCCTTATTTGCCCACTTTGATAAACGCTTTGTTACGAGACAATCAGATATCGGAACTATTAGATGTATTGCCGTTCATAGGACTTATTGCTCATAAATTTAAGGTGGCTAGCAATTTTGTTAAAGTTTTATGTAGTTTAATCAACAGATTAACTGATTGTATGGATTACTAACATCTCTCTGCTGTGTTTATTATTTCGATATAGCCAACCATCTTTAATACTATAAACGATTTGACGTTGCCACTTGTAGAAAAAGTGTTTACCTGTCTTAATCAAGCACCGTCTGGAACGGATGAAACAAGGCTATTAATAGACCTTCGGAAGGCATATCTTAACTTTGTACTTGCATTATTTAACAGTAGGATGGAAGCTGTGTTTGTCAGCGAATGTAAGTACAGAAATATGTTCTCAATGGTCCATTTATTAAGGGAAAGCTACATCTCTTTCCATTCTAGTTCACGATAAGGCGACGCATGCTACATTTGTTATTTATCCTTATTGATTAGCGTTTCTTCCACAGTAAACCAACCAATTCTAGAAACCTTTCTTCAATTTATTATCCACTGTGCTAGCGATCCCTCTGATATACCAACGGTTAAGGCATCATTTAACATTCTCGCAAGAGCCATAAACTCTTGGGCCAGCAATGAGGAGGCAATAGAAAGAACTTCAGAATCAGTTGAACCAGATCGACCATTGCCTGGGTTTGAAAAGTTTATGTATGAACATATACTGCGCGTGTGTTTTGAATTGCCATTGAAACCAGAATTTAATCTCAACGATGCGCAATCTGTTATGGTAAGAAAGAGGAATGAATTTCGTTTTGAGTGTCGAACGGTTGTTCTAGAGTAAGAGGAAACGAATGATCTAATCTGGTTATAATGAATTTCGAAGATCTGTTATAATGAAGATTATCTCCAAACCAATAATTAAATGGTTATAATCTTGCTATAATAAGAGACCTTGGTTATAAGGAATTTCTGGTTATAAGGAATATCCCGTAGAATTTGTTATAACCAGATTAGACCGGTTATTGATAGAAATTGTTGCGATGCAAACGGAAGATTTTCATCTTGGCTAACATTATTTCACGATCTCCAGGTATTATCTGAAATAACTAACATACAAAGAGCGATGTTAGCTAAACGCCCCACCGAATTTCCAAAATACCTGACGTCCGTTTGGTTTCCGTCTATCCAATGCCCTCCGGAGCTTGCTGAGGAGTATATAAAAGCTCTACGAGAACCAAACGCCAGAGTGTTTAGGAAGTATTTCCAGGTTGGTATTTGTCGATATACATACTTCTATCAAGGGTTTTTTTACTTATTCGTTTAATGTGTTGTTATTTTACAGGCATTCATCCATCGCTCTAAATCATAGGAGATATGGAGTCTATTCTGCTGTTTCTATCACCCTTTTATGTTTGCTCTATAGACGGTATCGCGGCTTCTTAATTACATTTTGCATTTTATTCTATACAATTGTTTCTGTAATACTTGTGCCAATAGAACTATTCAGAGAGTTTTACGCAGTCAAAATATACAGATTTGTTCAGTAGAGAATCTATCCAATTGTCCTTGTTTTATGTCTGTTTCCTTTTAAATGAGGGCAATCGTTCTTAATTCCAAATGAAGCTATGGAAGGGATGTATTTCAAGCCCATGAAGGAAAAAAGAATACGCGGAATAGTCTACTCCAATTGTTTAACTTCTAAGGATTGCGTCGACCGGAACTCAGTCACACCCAGACACTCAGTCCAGAACTCAGTTGTCTCAGTCTAGAACTGAGACAGGTCCCCAACTGAGGTACAACATACTGTTCCTGAAATTGAAGTACCCCTCTGGACGCGGAAGAGTGCATTGTCCAATTCTTTTATTCCGTAGCGAGCAGTGTTTATCAAGACAAATATTTTAGTATCGGTTTTAAAGCATGAAGTTATAGTTCGATAAAGTGATAGAATTGGATGAAATGCAGTATAATCTTCTATTTCGCATAGTTACTTACTACAGCTTCGTGACAGTAATGGATTTAATTTATAGACTTGTAATTACAGACTAGTGTGCCAATGTTAAAATGACGGAATTCCACGATTCCAATTGTAATACAAGTCTGTTGCATAATACCGTTAGGGATCAAGTTTCTTATAACAAGCAATTTTTTAAAGAATTCCCACGATATAAAAAGGTTCTATAATGTCAACCAAACGATTTCTTTATAGACTTTATTTCATATCGATATAGTAATAGTAGCACATGCGAACAATCGGCATTCTCCCTGTGGCTATATTATCTATAGAGTTCTGCTCCTCATTAGAAGTAAGAGCCTTGTCCTGTCAATATTTTCTTTCTTCGATTTACGCTTATTATTGTAAAAATTCATGAAGGCCTTTCTGTAAAGAGAAATTTTTTTGCGAAGCAGGATGCTCAGTGCCTAATTTAAATTCGGTATTAACTGAATTATTTTCTGGAAGTTCGTTACCCCCGTCAACTGTAGTTTTACCTGATTAGGCGAATTCTGGGATATAATTTCCGATTTCAAATTGTTATTCTCGATTTGTAATTCGGATAATTTGGCTTTACTCGCAGAGCGAGCTTCACAGAGAGATAAAATTTCAAAGTCTTTTTGAGCTAAATCCAATTGTCCTCCGGTTTAATTTTTGATTGAAGCGATTTTATCTTAAAACTCAGCCAATTATGTCTTTAAGAGATAAAAATTCGGAATCTTTCTTTGACAAATCTTTTTGAGCTGAAGCCAATTTTTCTTTCAACATTTTGATCCCAGATTGAAGCAATTTTATCTCCTTTGATTTTATAGTAATCTGATCCTTGCATTGCGGCAGAGAAGTTATTTATTAGAATTTTCAGTTTGTAATCGTTTAGCCTCATTAGCAACCTCCAAGGCATAGCGTGTGTATTTTCTGAATCTCAGTGGCATTCTGTGTTAAACTACGTTTCAACCGCTTTTTTTCTCGATCCCACACCTCTTCTGTTCGAAATATTTTGTTTGTTTCGATCGCTCATCTCGCAACGTTTTATTGCAAGCATTTAACTCGAATATAATTTTTCACCGCGACGTAAATCTGCATAAATATTGTTTTCAATATCCATACTATTAGTAAAATATTTACATATTTCCAAATATTATGTAACACTTCCGTCTTTATTAAGTAGAATATGTTGATAGGCCCGTACGCCTAAATGGAAATTCGGAATGCTTTATATTTCTAATTTTTTATTCCCATTTTTCCGATACGATTTACTATTTATATTTTTCCAAAATGTTATTTTCGATACATTTAATCGCAAAGTAAAAAATACACTAGTTCACTATGGTTAGAGCACGCATACGATCCGATGCACTTTTATTTTCGCCTGATGATTATTCCTATATTATGCAATGTCGCACTATAATGTTCAGCTACAAGATTTAAATGAATTGATTGATAAATACAAAACCTCAATACCAGATTTGGAGAGGAGAAAAATTAAATAGAGTTTTCTGGGACCAACCTATACCTCATGACTACTTGCAGAGCGGAAGTATTTTCGCGCCTAAAGCAGATGGTATAGGAACATTGAAAAACGCTGAAGAGCCAGACGCGAATGTCTGTGAAACAAATGTTGGTGAAAATACCTTTCAAACAGAAACTCAAAATAAAAAAGCCAGAAAAAGGCAAATTTATCCGTAACTCCCGAAAAAAAAAAAGAAGAAAAGCAAGAAAATAACACGACTTTTTAAATTTTTTTTTATTATTATCCTGCAGTTGTATCGTTATTTAGAGCTTTTCGTAGTATTTGTTTGTTTGTTTTTTTTTTTTTTCATCAAAAACTGAATTTGTTTTATTATTCTTAATTTCGTAGGGATTCAAGAAGAATGAAAAGTTTTTTCTTTTAAACTGTTTTTTTTAATGAGGAGAAGAAGGTTAACTACTCAGACAGTTTCCTTAAAAAAAATTTTTCTGACGCCTTTATCGCCACCCGAACGCCAACAAGATTGTTTATTCTTGGCGTTGGAGGGGAAGTTTGAGTCGCCATTTTTATTGATTGGGATTTTTTTTTGTCGTAATAATTCTTTGATTCTTTCTTAAGGCTGGTAATTTTCTCCTCGCACTCAGTCAGTTGATTGTTTTTGCTGTCAATATAACCACTTCGTTTGTTTTAATTTTGATCAATATTTGATTTTTTAAATATTCGATTTCGTTCTCTTGATTAGATATGATGGAATCTTACTCTCTCTCGCATTTTTCTAGTTCACGGATAAGTCGGCGAATTTTTTTCTCATTATTACGGTTAATTTCTACTTCACGATTTAGTTCTTCCCGTAATTCCATATAGACGCACGAATGCCGGATCTAGCGAATTATTTTCCATTTTATATTTCGATGGAAAAAAATGACCAGCCGGAGATCTATATTGATCCTAAAGAAGAATTCGAATCGTCTGTCGTATTTTCTGTTATAGGCTTCAAGGTTATTATCGTACCGCTGAAAAATTGCGCGACGCGTGTAGGAAAGCTGGAAATAATTTTTCATTGGCTGATGTTAATGTGAGAGACTAGTTAGACAAACAGGCACTACATCAAATAAGCCTCATTCACGTGCGAGCTTTAACAGTATTACTGTTCCGATGGATGTTATATGCCACAGCACGGCTAAAGGATTGGAAAAACTTTTTAATTCTCGAAAGTATCCGCTGACGTGGCTATTCCATTTTGTACGTATGTTTGGCTATAGTAATAGTGAACGCTGGCTAAAATGGTCAGCATATATATCAACAAATCACGTGGCCACACTTTTATAGAAAATCTATATCCGAAATTAACCGCTCAGATTCACCCAAAACCCGAGTGTTCAATGTAAGCCTTAGAAATAAATTTTGATACATTCTTCTGGAATCGTATGGTTTCTAATTCATCGTAATAAAATAGTATTCCAGTCCAATAAACTGCACTTGACTGAAAAAATTGCAGGCTATGTAAATAAACATCATTTTCGGCCGGTTCGAATTGGAGAACTATCAGGATCACTGTCTTCCTTAATATTTCCAATACCGAGTTTGTGTTTATTCTTATCTGGGGTTATTGGGTATGCTGGAAGACTTCTGATAAGTTTGGTTGATTCAAACAAGTTATCATTGTCCTCATCTTGAAGTTGGTATATTGTATTAGAAGTTTCTACCAATCCATGCTGCGTATCAACAGATTAGTAAGTTACTGGCAATGTTGCAAAAGGATCACCAATATACATACCTTGAGATCCCAAAGGAGGACAACAAAGTCAAATATATGCTTACGATGTTCTTCATAGCAAATTGGCACAATTGACTTATGTGATCGTTCATATTGCAGAACACTGCAGGCTGGATTATGCATTTGCCATAACTCGATTCGTTCCTCTATAAGTTACAGGGGTTAAAATACAAAAACTAGAAATATTGAAAAAACAACCAAACACTTACCATATGTATGTAATGAAAAAACTCTTAGTTTTGCAAAAGTTTCAGGAGAACCACCTCGAAATTGTTCCCCAATTTCTTCCATCATATAAGAATTCCCAATGTATAATTTGCAACCATCCCATGTAGATCGGGGAATATCTGTATGCCCATATCCACCACTCATTTCTAAGTGGCCCACCTCAATTAGCTTTTTTTTCAACTTCACGAAAAATATCCCATCAGCTTTCTGCTCATAAAAATTGACAGATTTTCGTCGTTTTCTACAAGACTTAATAGAAGATAAAGCCTCTTCTCCCCTTATATAAGAGAATTTGTTATACAGGATGTATTAAAAAATCAACAATGCCTCAAAAAGCAAAGTTACTTACATATGATAATATAGATGAGATTCTGAATCAAAAAGCATTTTCTTTAGACAATGGTGAATTAAGTAACCTCCATAATTGGCTTCAGACACATTTGGCTGTTGCATTACAGAATTTTCTGCAAAAACGTATTTATGGCTAGACAAAATTTTAATGAATAAGTAGATAAGTTGAAGATTTAAAGAAAACAATAAATACTTACAATAATGAGAGGATTTTACAAAAAAAGGTACTGAATGGATCTTCAAGATATGAAGTTATCTTGGTCTTCTTAAAATTATCTGAGGACTGGTTGTTTGCTTTCACTTTGTTCACTTCACAAATTTTCATGTTTGATTTAATTTGCTTAATTTCAGGTCCCAAAGATTCTAATGATTTCTGTTGTAAACAATATTATGATATTAGTATTAGAAAGAAAGCAGGAATAAAACAACAATACACATAATGTAAAACAGAAAAATAATACCATTTTTAGAAGTTTTATGATATGCTCAGAAGGTCTTATAAGACTTGGGCATCTTGTAGAACATTGTATTTCAGCATAATCATCATCATCACACCATTTTGGTTTAGCTATCTTGTGCCCACAGCGGACAATTCCCCAAACCTCTGGCCTAAGAGTTCAAATACAAAATATAATTTACAACAAATACAAGTAGGCATAAAACACTAATCCAATATAATTACCTCAGAGGATGCCCTATGATTCTTGATGCTCGTCTTAACATTTTAGTGACTACTGAGCCAGATTTCAGTGTCCAATTCTTCCAAGAATTATGGTCAAACAAATGCTTAGAATATGAAATTATAGCTTCTTCAGTTTCTTGAACTATTAGTTCCGGATCAATTTCCATGCCCTCCACATAGTTTGGAAGTCCTCCATCAAAGACAGAAACCTGACAAGACTCTAGAACCTGCTAGAACAATAAGAACTTGAGATAAAAATTACTGTAGAAAACATATTCCTCCTCAACCACTTACATTAGTTGACCCAATAAAAGTGTTCAGTAGGTCACTGCCTTCTCGTGATGATTGTGGTGGTGGTGTAGTAAATTGGTTTTGATGCTTCTTTGAAATCTGACTTTCCTCATCACTTTCATAAATTCGCCTCTTTCCTAATACACTCTCAGGACCCCCAAGCTCTTCATTATATTGGAGCTGACAAAACGTTTGATTAAATTTATACATTGAATCAAAAGGAATAACAGCTACAACTCATACCATTGCATTGTTAACATTCCCGATGGAAGCATTAACATTTTTAATGGAGTTTTTGAACACTTCGGTGGTGTCTTGCATTATAGTACACGATGTCTCTGCCTGCAGTCATAAAAAGTCATGTAACTTCGAGTTCGGCTTAGTTGATTGGAAAAGTTGTTAAACAGAAGCTCACTTCAGCCAGTTGTCTTTCAATTTTCATCCAAAACATATCAGCGTCTTTGAAATATTTGCGATGTCCCTATATAATTAAGGGATTAATAACTGTTCGAAATGCATGATTGAAAATAAAAGCATGCTAGAGGCGCACAACGGACATTCCGTTCCGTAAGGTGGTCAACATTCCGATTGTCCACCGTAGTTGTGTGAGTTCCTTCCTACAAGATCACTGGTTGTAATCTTTACAACCTCAACAAGTAGTACTCTTATACAAGGACGGTGAAAAGCTATCATTCCGTATAACCCTCAAAGTCTTGTATGCCTCTCTCCGCCGACTAGAATAAAATAACAAGAAAACGAGATACTTTCACCTTGTGGACACGCTCCAGATTACTAGCGCCTATTTTCATTTCAGGCGAACCATATTTCTTCAGTTTAGCAAGATCGCTTTTTAATTTATACGATTCTTTTTTGAAGACCGAAGTGAAATCGGCTTGCTTTGATCTATATGTGTAAAAGCCTACAAAACTATAATCTTTTGGTTGTACTATGTCGAAATAAGCATTCCAAAACACGGATTTTCCTGACATAATTATTCGAAGGGAGTATAATAATAAGAACGGTGTAAAACGCGAGGACGCGAGATATGTCACCTGATTGCATTCTGGTCGATCGGTCATGTGCACATATCAATTTGTAAAAATTTATTCCTGATAGTATACTAATTCCTGACATGACGCTATATTATTGCTATGTCCATCCCAGGTCTAGATATTAATTCGACTCGTTTTGCTTCAAAAAATCCCACCCAGATCGGGACGAGTAGCAAGGTTATAGTATGAGAGAATAACCTTTGAGCATTCTACTAATTTTTTGATATTGATTACTTATTTTTGTAAGGGCCAATAACTTCAATAAGTACAACTTTATTGCTGAACTACATATACATGTTAAAGCTCATTTTAAAAGGGCCAATAACTTCACCTCGTTGGCTTTCAGTTAAGGGATACATTTCAGGACCAATGAAGGTTAGAAGTGCCATGATTGTTTCTTTTTCTATTGTCTACCATCACAAAAAGATAAGGCATATCTAAGGAAGCACTTTGAGAATGTGGGAAGAAGTTTGGGCATGTGTTCCCTACATATACACTGATTTCGTGTGTCCTTTATTAAGCACAGCTAAGGTTGACCCCTCTAGTGCTGCATGTCACACTGAATGCTCATGTAAATCTACATGCAAGCTGACATAAATTCTTTCATTAATATTCAGAATTTGACAAGTTTTTCACATGGGGACCAAAACCAGACAAAGTGAACATTTGACTATGTACATGTGAGTTAAAAACGGCTGATTTGGCTGAAAAATTAACTAAGTGATAATAATAATGACATTTTGGAAAGGTCTTGCTTTAGTGGCACAGCTAATATAGGTAAAAATGCTTAGATAATTAACTGTCAAACATTGGCTTTGCAAAGCTTGTCACGAGTACGTCAAAGTCCATATGAAATGTATATTTGTCAAGGCTTCTTTCTATAACTCCATGGTTAAAGATAAACCCAACAGTGTCAACCCACATAGCACGCTAAAAAAACTTGCTAAAACCAAGGCTATAATGTTGTGTGAAGTAGTATGACATTCCCTAGTAAATGTCGAATGCTTTTGTGATTGCAAATTGAACAAAGTAGAAATCCAGTGGAATAGGATCAGGAAGATTTTGAGGGATTTGGGTAGGAGGCTTCAACCCATGATAAAGACAGCTTAATGATATGTTAATGATGCATTGACCTTGATTAATATTTGTTGCGGTTCCCGTGCCATCTTGGGTTCCAAATTCAAACTAATAATCATTATACATACATTAGAGATTTTTAAAATGTTAACAGAAAAGCGAATCACTATAGTCTAACATTACCGTAGTTACAAGAGGAACTGTATTTCTCGTTCCTATAC
>CAJVPI010000473.1:0-29158 GCA_910592345.1 Paraglomus brasilianum
AAATGAGAATTAAATTCTTTAAAATATAGTTCACCTGCTCTGCTCCTCTTTCCGGTTTTACTACCAGCTATGTATTGGCACATCGACTAAAATAAATTCAGCGAAGTAGGCATAGCCAATATAAAAGTACATTAGAAATGACATAGATAAAATAGTATGTAGAATTTAACGCTTACGTTGTAATCTCTAACAAGATTCTGAAATCTATTATTACATTGTTGTCCTGTATAGGTCGTCCCAAATCGTTGGTTGATTGTTTTTGCTATGCTATTCCAAAAGTCTACCCTGCTACTGCCAGGAATGTTGTGGTACTCGGTATTTTTGGTTTTTCTTTCATCGATTAGTAAGCGTAATTGACCATCGGTCCACATCACAGCGGAGCTGGCACGGCCAAAAATTTAGACGATCCTAATTTCAACGAATGTTCAACTGCGATATGATATTTCCATTATGTTAGACGTTCGTTGTTAGACGTTAATCTGACCAGTGACACGCTTTTCGCGAAGCAAAGTAGTATTATCAACAGCCGGAAGTCAGTCGTACCGGTAGGGATTCAGCAAATTTCGTGGAGCGAGTGTATTTTCTCTCGCATGGCCTGCTGTCATGTCGTGGAAAGAGTGTGACAATCTCATCGCAAATACATGCAATGAGATAAACACTGCCACAATCATACTAAATAATGATGATTCTATGACAGTGGCCCCTGAGATGATCGGTCAACCTGAAGAAATAGTAATGGTTGAGACAGCACATGGCAAGTCAGTGTGTCGTGAAAGGGTTTCTACTGTCAAATTGGGACCATTCCTGTGAGTACGCTATATAGTGATAGCGATGATGCAATGACATTTTATAAGTGATATCAGCAATTCGATTTCCAGTCCGATGTCAACATTGGCGGCGAGAGTAGTCCAGTATTTCGTCAGCAATGAAGACGATGATCCAATATACGATTGAAATGGTAACGAGTGTGACAATGGTGAGATGGAAACGAGTGAGAGTGGATGGGCAAGAGTGTGAAAGCGAAGTAGTGATGTAGAGAGCGAGAGTGGAGGAAGAGATGGGAAGTGATCGCGAACATGGTGAAGAGATGTTGGTGGCAAATCAGCATTGCGCCCGACTGTTTTCGATATAAACCTGATTTGGCTTTTGATAAATGAAAATGCGTGAGGAAGGCGAAAAGAAAGTTTGAAATGAGAAATACTATAAATCTGTTCATTTGAGGAAACAGATTTTGTATTGTGCTTTCAGTTTACAAAGGAATACATTTGACAACATTGCGAGAACTGAACTCGAATGTCTTTCCGCGAGCTTTAGCAGAGACTCTAGATATTCTTTTTTATATCAACCGTTCATTGACTCTGCTTCAATATTATACGTAATTCGTGGCAAATTCTCCAGCCTGTAATGCAGTAGATAATATTTGGACGTTTGTGTGCAAAGATGGTGAAACAGAAATGTAAACCACATAGTAATAGGAAAAGGAAATTAAGAATAGACATAATAAAAATATCGATAAGCGAATTGAGTTTCCGGGGTTTATTATATAAGTGTTCTCTTATTACCTGCGTGAAGTATTGTCCGTATTTAAATGGTTGTTAACAATACTATTTGCACAATTCGTTCTTGATAAATGTTACGAGATGAATCGTAGTTTTCAAACACAAATGCCTCTCGATATGAGAACCCTTCGATATACGAAATATGACCTATAAGAAAATTTTTGCTGGATCCGATTTAACATCTCGTAAGAATTTTTGATGCAAGAAAAAGAGAGTTCAGTTGAACATTGATAACAAGAAATCTGTGAATTTAAATTACGCAAATAAAATTTTCACTTTGTTCTCTCAAGTTTGATTACGAGATTAGATGATTATCCTTTTAGTAATGATATTTATCTGATAAAATGGCGTGTCAAAATACACTATGTAACTTTATTAAACTCCGCGCGTAATACAGTGATTCAAAGACGCGAAAGTATGACAGTAAACTTAGATTTACAATTTTAAAAAACTTTCCTTGTAATAACCCTATTTTTACGTCTATTTATCCATGGTTTGCGTTTTTTCGGCATTGAGAATGGATTGATCGACCAGATTAGACGTAGACAACGCATATCTTGAACAGTGCGCAATGTTGATAGACTTACCAGGAGACGGTATTATTATTCACTACAAACTTTACGACGATGACTCGCACTATTGACACGGAAAATATGTTGGAAGCTACCTATTTGTATAGGGGGATAATGGGTTGGTAATCAAACCGTTCTATACTTACTAACTGACGGTACAATAACAGTAAAGGCAAAGAGCAATACACATTACGGACTGTGCTCAAATAAAATATATAATATTAGTATACGATGGAATTATTACTGATGTTGAGAAACCAGGTCATTAACAACGTATGTATCCGATCGTCTGACGCATAATTTGAGTCTTTAATCAGTGGTAGAAAGCTCTTTATGAAAATAACGCGCAAGCTGATGATGAAGTAATAAATGAATATTGTAATAGTAAGCAGAATGACAGCGTTTTCCTTGTTCTTCATAATTACATTACAATATTCTGTAGTAAACAACTCAAGGTCAGACAGTTTATTCATGGAACCGCCGTTGATTTCGAAAAATCACGAGACTACAAGGTGTTACAACACATTCTGTTACGTTAGCCAATTACAACGGAATATGACGCTCATTATATCTCATCCACGCTCGATGGTCTTAAAGAAAATGGATCGATAGAATCCATTCAGGACGAAATCTGATTCCAGCAAAGGCAGACAAAGTATACAATCAATGGCCTTTGGATATGAATCGATGGTGAGCAAAAAGGTGAAAACAGAAAATACAGGAGTGCTCTTGGAACAATTAGATCAATTGGTTCCCGAAGGGAAAGCATCATTAGAGTGGAACAATGAATGGGGTAAGCGTATGAGTTTTTATGTTAGGACGGAGTATATTAGGATATACGTGTAAATGATATACGATAAACCTGTGTAGAAAGACGAATACAAGATTGCTTCTATATTTACTGAGGATGATATACATAAAAAATTTTTCAGTATTGACAACGTAACCACGTGCACTATTACTTAGGTAAATGGTAAAGTTGTTATTACATAAATACCATGTCACGAATATCAATAACTATGATATTACAGAATCTCCCGTATTCGCAAGCAACGATCTTCGAACGAATCGCCACAAGGGTATTTAACTGCAGCTGTATAATTCAGTCAAATTCATTCAAACCTTTCAATGGCGATTAAATAGAACCAATTCAATGTATCAAGCAATTAAGGCTGTCGCTCCTGCAGACAAAGCATCAACGCTCGATCTAGACGACGACTTTACGCGAATAATGAATCGTAATATGTTTACTGACGAATGGAAAAACTAATTATAGAGGAAACTGCTGATGATTTCAGTAAACTAAAATTTGAAGGTAAAATCTTAATACAAATTTGCTTTGCAATATTAATATACTGTATTTATCACTCAACAGCTCTTATTTAATAGTTCCTAACTTGCCTAGTCCCAACCGTTTCCGTACATACCAAATGCTCTTGTGGACCTAATCTCTTCGACCACTTTTACGTAATTGTCACCAACTTTCTGGATTCTTAACAAAACAAATGGTCTAGAACTGGAATTATCTTGGAATCCAATAAAAGGCGCTACTGGTTCTGAATATCGCGAATTGTAGGAGATGAATATGAAGAGAAATTGATCACATGGATGAGATGTGTATAGGCTGTGAATACGAAGAATTGCTACCTAACGAACTTGTGCCTGATGAAAATGAGGCAGAGACCATATTAACTTCAGAAAGAGAGGATGGCAACCACGGATATTCACACAACTATGATAGCCGCCAAACTCTGCATGGTCGACTGTACTAAGCAGTTACTTGTTCTAGTATTACGGACAGCGCCTCATCGTTCCTTTCAAGCTTGAGATTAATTGCATATCCAGAGATTAAAGTGACTTCATTAATAAGGTGAATACTTTCAGTCATTGAACAATATTTCCCAGACGATCTAGCTCTCTGAAGACTTATATTCTATAAAGCATTGATTAAAATCAAACGACAGTATTTTCACAGCTTTTTAATAGAAGATTCGAATAAACCGACATCACATTTCATTCAAGAGGCAGAGTCACTGGAATTGTTAAAAATGGAAAGATTATATTACAGAACGGAACGGTTAGTCTTGACATCAGCATATAATAGCGGGTCTTACCTGCAAATGAATCTCCTGTAGGAAAGACCTTGCTAGAGTATTTACTCTTCTTCTCCAAAGGCGACAAGGGTTGTACATCATTGTAATATATGTCATCCCATATAATTTCGCAATAATCGTCACTGTCTAAGATATTAGCAATCCGCGAAGAAAGATCACCCCCTGGACGTTTGTTAGGGTCGACCTCACAACATACCTTGGCAAGATTCTTATACGCTTCTGGTGCTGATTCAGGCATCGCAGGTCGCAGTCCCCCCAGAATATCACAAAGTAAATTTCTATCGAATTCTCTATCCCTAAAAGGCGGTTCACCACTGGCAATCAAACACACAATAATGCCAAAAGCATATATATCTGATTTCTGAGTGAATTTGCGAGTACAAAAGACTTCCGGTGCGATAAAAGGTAAGACGCCTTTCGTAGCCGAATGAGACTCTGACGTTTCTGATTGAGAGAGACCAAGATCACATATGAACGGTCGACTTATATTAAAGTCACCATATCTTGCATTAGATGTACTGTCATCCAAAACGATGTTTCCAGCATGGAGATCACAATGTACCAATCCTGCAGAATGGATAACCAGCAGACTGTCTGCAATATCCCTCAAGCACTGTAGTTTCATCCTCCATGTCAACTTGTTGATATTTCGATTCAAATAAGATAAAAGATTCCCTTCACTGGCATATTGCATTACAAGCATATACTCTCTTGATATTGGCCGTTGTGTGACTCCATAAATCTCAAGGAAATTAGCATTATAACATTTAGCATGATTCCTAAACTTTAGATTTGGAAAGCAACGATTAGTCAATATTACTAAATATACAAAGTCAATAACATCGGGAGATTGCTTACTTCCGAAATGAATAATTCCGGTGTCTGATTAAAATTCCTATAGCCTTTGAGAACAACACACTTATTCAAACTATTACATGTTGTTTTATAAACTGTTCCGTAGCCGCCAGATCCAATCTCTTCAATATCAGCAAAATCAGTAAACTGTATAAATGTTAAGGTCTTTTCGGTCATATAACTATACTTCTTTTCTGCAGTCCAATTAGTTTGTATAACTCTGTCCATTATGGTATGTATCTCACTGTAAAATACCAAATAATAGTCTTGAGTGGATGGCTCTTGTGTGATACCGATAATCCAGATATTGTCTGGTGTTAATATCTCTGGGTGGTCTGTAGTTAGCTGCTTGAGCATACAATACAATAGTCATAACAACCATCAGTTAAATACGCGGCTTGCATTTTGAAACACATGATAATATGATTATTTAAGCAGTTTTACCTGATGAAAGTCAAATGATTGAACATTCTGTCCATCAAATATCTTCTTGAGTAACACTTTTATCCATTTATCTGTTGTTGGTTCTATACAATAAGCTATATGTGTGCATTCGTGGTCTAAAGACGCTGTCTCTTGTATGTTTGTCAATTGAGAATACTCTATCCATTGTACATAACTATCATAAATAGTTTTTGTATTTTTCCATGATTTCTTTATAATCGAATCCAGAGAATTGTTGCCAGTAGACCAATAAACAGGTCTTGGCGTTTTACATTCGAAACAGAATGCAGGGATACTACGCACTAAACGTGCTGTACATGCCAGACATAATCCACTCTCCTTTTCTTCTTTAATCAGATAATAAGTTTGATCTTTCGCGTCATATGTAAATCCAATATTAATCCAAATATCTGTGAAGAGAATATCCGGATGCTCATCGGATAACTGATGGGCAATACATATTATATATATTAATTAAACAGTCAATAAACATGACCAATATGTCGATATTGAATTATTTACCTTTTCATAATATGAATAGTCCGTCTCATTTGTTATCTCGCATGGAATCAATTTTATATTACAACGAGCCGGCAGACCATTTAAGCTTTTAATATATTCGTCAGCCTCAATGTGATCGAATGGAATCCACTCCAAATAGGCTTCATCTACTGAGTTTGCTTGTGTTTGCGATTCTTTAATAAATTCATCGAGTTCCTCATTTTTGCTAGTCCACGCATTGGACAATTCTTTATGTCCACAAATACACCACACGGGACTGCATCTAAGTATTCCACATCCAGAGCAGAATCCATATAGGGAATAACAATGGTGAAAATGTTTATTAGCAACCATATAATAGTTATCTTCATACTCTGTAAATCCTTGTATCATCATATTGCGCTTCAAAAGCCATTTAGAATATCTTCTGAACTGATGAGGGGGATTGACGTCTACACATGTCGGAAGTGAGTATTTTCTGGCAAATTCATTCATAAAGGCTGGTGTACAATCTTCATTGCTTCCAAGTAATAACAGCATCTTCTCACCATACCATGTCTGTGCATAGTGGATAGTTTGGTCAAAGCTTGACTCTATTACTATGTTAATCAACTCTGAGTCGATCCAATGAAGTCTATGATTCTCATAATCGTCATAAAAGGACGATCGAATCAAGTCGTCAATTGCCTGACGTCCAGACATTTCGTCCTGACCTGATTAGTTGTTAGATAATTTAAAATACTGATGATGAACCTTGTGCCACATTACACTATATAACATAATGGAGGGATTAATAACATGTTTGGTAAAACGAGCAGGATGAGAATGCGGGTAGAGTAATAAGGATAGCGAAAACGATGTTATTTGATATCAACAAGTGCCTTTATTATTACTAATCGTAAGATTCGTTACAGTCCAGATTTGAAGGTCATTACGCAGATATCATACTAAAAAGTTTAGTAAAACTGTAAGTATTGAAGATACAAAAACAACAAAATACGTCATATAAGAATACGTCGCATTTATATTCCAGGTGATAGTTAATATTGCTTACCTCGACAACCACATTTATAACATTAACGTTATATAGAACTAGTTATAAGATTTAATGGAATGCACTAACAATTGTGCAAGTATTATTACCCTTAAATCTATTCGGTGCAGGTGCGTTAATAATGAAGCAGATTTGTGTGCATTGTGTAGTCGTGTATCGCACGTTAGTGTGGAGGCCGGAATGTTCGCTCTTAATTTTTTCGCTGTTATGTGGTCGATTGCGCTTTGAAGGAGGGGAGGAGAAGCGAACATATGTGGTCGATAAACCATGTTGTTACAGGGCCTGTTCGTGAGTTGTATCGCACTAACGACAAAGGTCTGTTGTGTCGTGTCGTATGTGCGTAATATGATGGGGTGGCGACAAATACTGTATGTATTATTATCTAGTAATAACAAAGAAATATGAGTACTGCGTCATCATAATTGACCATTGAAGAACGTTCACAGCAGGCCGGCAGGCAGTCTGTCTACCGTACGCGCTGTGGCCACAAAGCGCTTTCAATTCGAATGGCCAACGAACAAGTCGATTGTTAATGAACGATTCGATCTTCCAAACCAACCAGCCTCACCATTGGGTGGCCAATTAAACAAACTGACCCCCAATTAAAGCCTCTGGCAGTGTGCTGGCTTCTTGGCACAGGAACAGAAACTGCCCGCAAATACGACTTAGACTGCCCAAAAATTGAACCATTTGAAGAACGTTCACAACCGTACAAGTCAGGCCGTTTGCCTGCTGACAGCAGTGGCCCGAAGCGCTTTCAATTCAAATGGACAAGGAAGGAAGTCGAACTTCCAAACCAACCAGCACCGGTACTGGCATTTTGGCACAGTAACAGCAACTTGCTCGTCCCCCCGACTTAGCCTGCCCAACAATACGACATGGCTCGATCAATCTTCGTTCAGTTACTTAACAACCACTCAGCAAATACTCAGTGAGACTCTCACCTCAATCTATGAGCCCAAAATCCTCTTTGTGGTCATTGTACCTGGCAGTTTACCGTCATGCCAAGGATAAGTATAATCTTCATTGTTTATCTCCTATAAGTTGGGGAAAACGTGAGTAAACTGCATCATCAGAATCACGGACAAATGAAGGTCGTGATGTCAAGCAGCAACCACCCATCCAGATGTCATGCTTGTTCGATGACTTCGCATCAACGTCCCATGTACCTATTCACCACAGCTGCCTGTGCACACAGTGAGCATCAGATGACCCTTTGGAGCGGATAATCAAACGTTCACACAAGTAATCATTTAACGATCAGGTCCCCAACTACTTTTCATGTATATCCTATTCACCACAAAAGCTCACGCTTTTTTGTTGGTAACGGTTTTCGATTAATTTGCACTCCGCATGCTTTCGAAAACTACGATTTACACCTAGTGGCAGCATCCCTTCAGATACACACTACTAAGCACCCTCACGAAAAACAATTACAAGTGTGGCCACAGAGAGCTTTCAAGATTATCCGGCTTTTATACCTAGTGGCAGCGTACCTTCGGATACAGACCCTCAACAAATTTACCCAGTAAGAATTCTTACCTTGAAAACGAACGTGCGACAAAGGTCTGTTGCATTTGTTATGTCGTCGATAAACCGTATTGTTGTTCAAAACGAGTTGTAGCAAAGTGCTATATGTATGAGTAGACGCGTTAGACATTATTCCAATGATATTATTAATATGTAAAGTACAATCTTATTAACGTACCTTAAGAGTATGTATTTACTGAGCAAATGGATGCTTGTTAGCCGCTATTAACGACTTGGTCGTTTCATAACGTTGCCCGAATCACGTTCACACATCAAACCCTCATCCGTAAGTATGAGGGGCGGCATATTAAAGTTTTAATGATGCGCTTCTGTCTACCACTTAGTAAACGTCAACCCCCATTTGCGTTGAGGTGCCACATATCAAGGCGGCAGTTTTCCGTCATGCCGAGGACAGAGTTTGATAGATAGTACACGAAAAAAAATTTTTTTTCTACACTGATAGACCAGTTTTTGTTATATGTGCGCTTAATTTTTGCTTTACTGTTATAAACGTTGCCCCCCCCCTCTATTTCTTCCCTCCCCACTTACCATACATTAGTTTGCCGCAACAGAAACGTTGGTTTGATTATAGTGATGGGTTTGGCTTCGACAACCAGTTTTCGTTGAGGAAAAAATCTTGTTGCCAAAAAAAATTTTACGTTTGAGAAGACGCGACAGTTCCTGTGGACACGCAGGTATATGCTTCTTTTTGAAAGTTATCACCGTTCGCTAACGTGGCTGTTTAACGTTATAGTGACTTTGTTTGATAATAGTTTTGGCTTCGGCAACCAGTCGTCGTTGTCTTGTCCGCGAAAAAGTTTGTATTTGAGAAGATGACGCGACGGCTCACCGAATGTAGCCAGTATTTATCCCCCCCCTTTTTTTTTCTCCCATTCTCATTTGTCCTTTTTGGGTCATTGTCTTACATTATTGCATAATCAAAATTTGCTCTTATTATTGTTACTTCCCACTTCCATTGTCTAATTTTAGCAACTTGCCCCTAAACGTATGACTTGTAGTCCTTCGCGGAGCTCTTAAAATTATCAGCCTTGTTTGTCTATTACTGTATAAACGCATTAATATTTTTTATTAGAAGCGTTATTGTATAAAGACGTTTACAATCATAAGACTTGGTGACAAAACGATAACAAATTAAACAAAATAAAGGGAAAAATTGTTTATTATAACGCCCAATAGTCTATTGAAATACCAGCTGTGGCATCAAGCACAAATAGAGTCTCACTACGGTTAAATAACTTATATTATTATCCCTGGCTTTTGTCTCTATCCTTTAATAGAATATAATGCGATCGATGATTGGTCAATCGTTTTACAATAGTTACCTAATCAGATTGCCTCGCACAGACAAGACGGATCATATTATCGTCATTTGGAAATAAAACCGTATTAATATTAATATCGTATATGATTATATTTAGCACATCTCTGCATAGTTTGGCAATAAAGTCATACTCGATAGTGTGTATATCAATATCTTGATTAGCACTAACTATTCACAACTCTAGTACGTATAAAGTTGCTAAATTTAAATGCATATAATGATCTATTATCGGCAGTATAACTATAGATAAATAAACATTCAAGACAAAACTGCTTTCAGTGTCGTCTTTTCATTAAAAACTCGTGGCATTCATGACTTAGTATCAATGTACAACGATAAACCACCTAAATTTAAAGCCACCGTACTACCGACCAAAAATAGTACAGTCAGACCTCTCTAAATGCAACCTCTCTTAATGCAACTTTTCTCTAAATGCACAGCAATTGCTTGGTCCCATGATGTGACTTAAGAGATAAGTGCACATTCTATGTTCTGCAATTGCAAGCTTTCTTTCGGCCCTACCATCTGGCAAGGAGACATATATATCACCCCATATATTACTACCCTCATCCTTATTAATGATTGCCATGTCACTATGAGAAATGTCTATGCCTCACAAAAAAACAATTCTGGCATACTTTCCCTCCATTACCCTCTCAGCCAGCAATCATTGCAGGGGACTTCAACTAAGACTTCAACACCATCCTCTACCAACATGATCACATCTCCTCAACCTCCCACTTCAACACACACCACACGGGGAGTGACTCAGACCACAGAGCACTAATCCTCCAGGCCCAAACCAAACAAAAAGCCAATATCTGGCAAATGAACATGTCCATGCACACTAACCCAGTTACAACAAACTGGAACAAAATATTCAAGCTGCTCTACTGACCCTCTCAACATCCTCTTGGGATCATGTTGCTGATTTATGATATTAACATCATCAATCGTCTTATAATTTAGAGACTCAAAGTTTGGAATAACTTGCAATTCACAGTTCATTCATTCTTCAACGGGCTGCCAAGTTATTTACAAGTTATTTTTCTGTGCGATATGTACAGTATGTTATTAAAGATTCAAAATAAATTTTTGAAAATAATTACTAATATTGCCAGACTTACAAAGATGACTGTTACATAATCCCATCCATATTCTTAAGTAGTGACGCAGACTGCATGTTAATTGTTAGATATTCTAATAATATTACAGTCAACCCTGTGCATTTATCCCGTCTATAATATATAGTCACCGTTTAGTATGTTGCCAAATTGGTACGTTATGATCGGAAACAGCTTTGCATGCCCTGAGACAGAGATTTCGTATAAGACACCACTTTTATGTGACCATTCGAGGCAGGAAGTCTTTCTGTACTTGTAAATTTACTTGGAATTAGACACATATTTTATTATGTATTTAACGGCCAATGGTGAACCACCTACCTAGCGATAACCGAAATTAATGGACGCCTGAATCAAGGGAATGTAAGAACCCGTTGATATGTGATGTCGAGATGTGATGCTGACAACGTAAACACTTCTTGTTGTTGGCAGAAATGACCATTCTGACAACAGTGTATGGGATACCATCTATTACAACGATGTAAAACCCTCATCACGTATCGGCAATGAGTATTTTCGACTTGTGGTTATTATTATCGCTGATATTATTTGATCATCGTATTCTTTTAGCAAAAATTCTGTCGCCGCCGCAGAAGCCAACATCTACAATGGCTAATAACGCGAGTTTTTCGCCAAGGGCTTGTCACCATTTTCATCATGCCGAATACAGGTTGCAATAAAATAAACATCACACAGGTTACTGCCATTTATTGCATTTAGAGATTGGAAGCTGATGCTTAATTAATATTGCCATTTTTTCCCTGCTCTATGAATCCGCCATTGGCAATAGTCAGCCTATTTGACGTATGGCCGCGGACTCATGTGTGGCCGTGAATAAGTGTGAGGGGATGATGCATCGCATGTTGTCGCAGTAACTAACGTGTTCACCATGTGCAAATGCGAGTTCAGTAGAATCGAGAAGATATGACCGGGTGACCCGAAAGTAAGCATGTTCACGGAATAGTTACAGTATCTGAATTGATAATATCTGCCGATGCTCGAACAATTTTTGCTGTCACTACTAGCCTTGTCCTGCTATCACTTCCATCATTGTCTCAGATGTCAATTCTCGTTTTTTCGAATATCCCAGTCGTTTGTAGCAAGTATCTGCGTATATCTTGGTTGAGGAACTAATAAGTGAGAAATTAAATCATCTCTTGCTCAAGTATCTAAAGCCTCGCCTTGGAGTGTAAGGTGGCAATGCGGATGAGACAGAAACAAAAAAGTGGGCATGGGGTATTTTTGGATTGGAGAAAAACAGTACAGAGCGGGAAACGTAATGCGTCGGAAAGACCCTTCCAATTCATCAACTGGACCGTGTTCTGACGATACCTTTAATTTTGTATTAGTTTGATTGCCGAGCAAATATCGTTACTAAATATTAATTGGTGATTATAAAAACTAACCTCTTGTCTATCCTTTGTATTGACACTTGTATAAAATTTATATACTTCCTATAGGCATGCCATAATCTATCTTTTGTCCACTCTCGATACAAAACTTGAAATTCCGCGGCGCTTCAAATACTAATACTATCGTAGAGCCGAAACAGAACCCTCCTATTTCGCCACCTTTCCTAAACGGCAGTCCTTGTAGAAGTTTACTTGCATTCTTATATGATACTTCGACGTATGAGCCGATATTTACATCTTCCTTTTTATTTGTACGCAACGCCTACCAACGGAGAAAGATATCAATACGGGAAAAAGTATGTATACTCTGTAGGAACGACAAAGGGCATAATTCGATTGCCTTACCGGGTCAAAGTTTATTTTTATTGAACCAACATTTGTTGCACCGACCGCAACCATTGAGAAAAATCCATATCGCCAACGGCCTAATAATGCGACGCGTTCATTTAACACAAAGAGGTCGGGAAGAATCTTTGCCATGTATGGAGAAACGGAATACAACTCTCCTATAAAATATAATAGTGAATAAGATTCCCATAGTAAAAATCAAATATGCTATTGATCAAAGTTCTTACCAGCAAAGTGCCTTCTTTTTTCAACAACCCAATTGGCCGGTGAATGAAATCGATGATAATCTCCAGGCGCCAAGTAAAAAACACAGAAGAACAAACTATTTGTCTCTGAAGATTTCGCCGTTACTGCCGTTAGTGCCGTTACAAGCTCATTTTTTTTATCTGCAATATGCTCCTTAGCGCTATTCTTATCTTCACCAATAAGATCTTCCAAGGAATACGTTATTCCATTTAATGTAGCAAATTCCTTCTCATCAGTTATTGTTATCGGTGTCAAAAATGACGAGAGAGCCTCTGATGGACTAGTAGGAGAAGAATTGTTCCCGAGGAGTGCGTCAAGCAGATATGTCGAGCCCTTTACTTGAGATATACGGCCATCTATGATCTGGCCAAATGCTAATACTCTTCCGTCAGATGGAGATACCTGTAGAAGACAATAGCAAGTAAAATAAACTTCGTAAGCAAAATAACCAATATTTGGTTGCCGTTCTCAAATACAAAAATTCTCTTACCACGTCGCTCTTCTCACCAATAACTCGTACTCCAGGTTTCAGTTCTCGATAAAAAAAGGCGCCCAGATTACGATAGCTCTTCAAATCATCCTTAATCTCGTCCATATTACATCCAAATATCCACGCATACAATTTATAAACTGGTTCTCTCATAAAAACAGGAAGATCGTAGTCATTGTTTAGTCGGCCCAATAAACGTGATATCGCCCGTAACGGAAGAGCGTTTGCTACGTGTACCTAATAATGTGATGTACGCAGTTATGGCAATATGCCATAAAAGAGAGTATATACAAAGTTTTGAATAAGAAAACAAACTATAAATCTCCCGCGACAATTGTGTGAAATCATGACGTTGCCGTAAGCTCTCCGATAAATCATATTTTCTAGTGAATACCTGCCATGCCCCGCGTACAACTGGTCGCGGAGGATCTCTTTCTGTTTGTTGTCGATTGTAAGCATGTCGTATTTGTTGCGCTACAAGTAATGCAACACCAAGACTCACAGGTATTGGGTACCATTTGATTTCCGTTTTTTTCAATGAATCTCGTAGTCGGCCTTATTGATGACGTGAAAGAACGTCTTATCAGCATGCATGAATCAATAATAACACAAGAAAAAAACATGGACTGACAAAGCCACTAATATAAGTAGTTTTATTTAATACAATTGTTGTCTGTTCGCAAAAGCCCAATACTCACTGAAAAACGGTCTCGGCTTCTCCTTTTTGGACCCGCTGTGAAAATGTCGATTTGTAATGGCGGGGCACCCGCGAGCAGCAGCGTAGATTCCGTTGAAAGCTTTCACATTTTTATGACATGCTGTATAAGTAATATTATTGTAGAAAGAATAATATCGCATCATTAACGATAAATCTGCTCCAAAGAAGAAAAAGTGTCACTCCACGTGCAATTAATCGATCTAAGATGTTACCAAAATAGTTAACGGCACATCAAAAAATTCCGGTCCTAAACCTGGGGGTACAGTACGTATGAATTACTGGATTATATCAATATAAATTAAGTCACTTGACTGATTCCACATTCTCATGGAATCAATTGTTCATAACCCACAGCTCATTTCTCACTCTGCTTAGCATCATACCCCACCTTACTATCATTTTAACTCTCAAGCATTGATTCGCTCACTTTGCATAAACATAGCAGCCGATTTGGTTGATAATTGTACAAACATGCATGTAATCTGCTAGTACAAAGACACAATTCTTATGCTTCTTTATATGTCTTATTGCTTGTTTCAATTACATATTCAATTTTCTCTCCCACCAACTTTTGCTTCTTCAGCAGTTGAAAAAATGTAAGTGGAGTGCTGATCCACTTTAATACTTATCAATGAAACACTCAGCATTAAAAATCCAAACTATTCACAATTTATTAAAGGTATTTATATGTCATTTACAATGTTCATACTTTTCTTTTTTAAAGATTATTTCACATTGATTCCTTTCTTTATCTGTGCCATACGACTTCTCAGATTCTTATACGGGTCAGGACCTTTCTTCCTGGAAGGTACCCCCTGCAAAGATGCAAAAGAGACACTTCCACAGACACCATTTGTTGATGACATTTCTCCATCCTTCGGTTGATAGTATACAATCTTCTTGTCCCTATAATTGAGGCTCTTGCCAAATATTGGGGCACTCCATTTAGCAACCAACTTGGCTGCTCGCTTAGTTATATCCACATCATTGCGAGGATGTTCCTCATAAAAGTGTACTATTCTACCAATCCCCGATTGACGCAAAAGCTGAATTGTCATGGGAATCTAGTAGCCATAATCAAAGGCGTGTATAAGAAATAAAGAGCGTCAACGGCGCCTCTCAATTGTGTATCCATTAACAGTCTTGATATTTGTTACCTTTTCGAGAACTTCAAACAGACTCTTCTGAACAGCGATATTAGGAAGAGATGCATCGGGCAAGGGTTCCAGCCATGCTCTTATCGACTCCAATATATTATGCTCTAGTAACGTATCTAGCATATTCGCCTTCTTTAGGGTCCACGCTACGTGCTCTATAAACTCGAGCTTTTTGACTGCGGGCTTTCGTTCATTGTTCAGTGCAATGTCAAGATCGGCCGCAGATATCATTAGAGAGTATAATTGTTGAGCTTCGTCGTCTCGATTGGTCTCCAGGTCCTAGACAAATGATTGATATTTTAGCTTTGAAATAAAGTGTGGATATATCTCGATGCATGAAAGATAGTATGACGAGTTTAAAGTACATACAATGTCTTTACGTTTCTTACGTCTACCCGAAGCCGCCCTTAGTGCTTCGTCAAAGTCCTTGTCCACACGTCGTTTAATTTCTTCAATTTCGATGATGGTATTGCATAGAGTTAATGTCGTTTCAAATTGCAAGAAGCCAAGCATCCATCCCAAACATTAATGTAAAAACAATCTACCGTCATACGATGATAGCTTTTGATCGTTCTGTACGTCCGTAAGAACGTCACTATTCTCAACCACTTCGCCTCCCTTTCGACGACGCCTCCTTGACTTTGCAGGTCGCCGTTCCACGTAGTCCTTATCCTTATCTTCTTCGGAAAGCCGTTTGGGCTTTGACCACTTAAGCCGCAATTTTTTTGGCGGCTCTTTTGACTGTGTCCCCGGTTTGAGAGTGATTTTTGGGGGCTGTGATATAGTATTTTCGATGTCTGGTGAAGATACGCTCGCACATCAGATTATTATATTGAAGATATGAACGAGAGTGTGATAACTAGTGACTCACCGTCGTCACTAAAGTGGACTTCTCCTAAATCGGATAAATCATCATCGTCACTTTCACCGAAAACCTGTTTGTGAAGTTCAGACTGTTCGAGTGTCATTGTGTATGGTTGTGTTGAAAGACGCGTTAAGTGTTTTCTTTTTTTCAAATCAAGGATGTGGCGAATATGATCGTGTCTGATTTTTCTTGCCAAAATCGTATGTCCAGTTGCACAAGATAAATTAAATCTTCAGCCAATCATAGCGGCATCTGCATTTATCGTGTGATCTGCACATAAAATTGATACGATCCAAAGTCACGTTTTGTTCGACAGACCAATAAAATTATGAAATTTCACTATGTATAGCGACTATTACATCATGTCGGGTAATCGACGATGTGATTAAACTTACTAACAGCACATTCTTTTAATCCCTTGTCGTAGGCATCCACATATCCCCATGATAGCCGTAGGTACACTAACGAGAACTTCAGGAACCTGTCTCGATAAGTCGGCATAACTATAGCTACAAATGAAACCAATCATGAAAGACAAAACAAATCAATCGGTTATACTGAAACATTATTATAAGCGAAACTGATGAAGCTGAAACATTATTGTAAGCGAAACCATAGTGCCGGCCCGAATGTAACAAACTCCACTATTAGAATCTATGTCACATGACGTATTTACGCGTTTTGTTTCAAAATTTGGAGTTATGCTTGTTTCAAATTCGGGTCAATCATATAGAAAGCAACCAAGTTTAAATGCTTACAACACTTTTAAATTTTGACCGGTAACTTAATCGACCTCATCATGAAGAACAATATTACCGGTCAATTTTTAAAAATATGATTTTTTTAGAGCTAAAGGGTTTTAAAGTCATGCCATTTTATTGTCGAGTTATGCTTTCCCGCACCATATTAATATGGCATAAAAACGAGTGTTAATATCAACATAAAAAATTTATTGCTTTTATTGGTGAGATGTCAAAAGTTTATAGCTCACTCGGTTAAGCAATTGAGGAACATCAACGAGACGTTAAACTTTTTGTCATAAAACTCTGTTAGCTTGTTTGCAAGCGATTCAATAGTACAAACAATTTATTCGAATGAATGACTTGTGTTTGTTGTGGTAGTTATTCACTTAACACATCAAAGAGTCTACATACCACCATATTGCCCAGGTAATGATTCAAGTTGTGCGGTAGGGAATTTTCTCTTACAAGATGTTCGACCGCTACTTCCACAATCAATTAATTGAGTAATTCACTGAACAGGAGGTTAACTCCGATATCAATCGGATAATTTACAATTGCCTGTTTTTTCATTCACCGTCGTGCTGCTTGCTGTAAGAAACAATGACTTTGCACATTTTGATGATTTATATGTAAACTTGAATATCTTTTTTTTTTCAGCAAAATTGCATAACACAGACTTTTCATGAGTAAGAATTTGAATATTTATTGCAGAAATAATCATTTTCTAAATGATAAAAATGAAGTAAAACGTCAATAAATTGCGATATTTTTTAACGGTAAACGTTTTGTCGTTCTCGCATTTGTATGACTAAACACTTTCATTGTCAACATGTAACTTCTCATTAGCAATGATAATATGATTATTTTACATAAAAAGAGCCTTTATACAGTACTTAATTCTGGTAGAGCAATAAATTTCAAGGGGTGAGATGACCAAAACAGTTACTAGTACTCTCATCTGTTAACGCGTTCTCCGCATACATGATGTCCCAACTTAAGCTAATTCAAATTTATTTACAAAGCAAAATCATTTACTACCTTCAAATGTTAAGAGTTGTCTTTGCATCAATAACTGAATGTAGATTATGCAGGCTTCTTTACCGTATCGATATCTTCAATCATGTCTGTCAAAAGGATAGTAAACAAATACATAAGTGAGAGAACGTCTTTAGAATTATTGAGTTTACAATTCTACTACTAATTTTGACTTGCGAAAAAACTTATCCTGGAATTCTAATATCTCACGGAATCTCTTCAGTTTTACAATCACATTTGTTTTCACTCATTCTCATTGCCCTTTCATCCAATTTAAAACATTATGTAAGACTGGTTATGCATATGTAGATTGTTAAGGTCGCGCTTTTCACGTGCTTGTAATACTGGACCATTTACATATTCAGCTTTTTGTTACACAGCTTAATACATAATATACTAGTCTCCCAGACTTCTTTACGACTTATCATTTCGTGCAGCGCTTATAACACTAAAAATCTCCCACATGGTATAGTATCTGTCTGCTCCATCAGCAACCATTTCGCTTTGGCTCCCGAGATTCTTCACGATCCGCGCATTCTCGAAGTTTTACTAATCGATCATGTCGTTTATTGACTCTAGATAAGGTTTATTCTAGTCCAGAACAGACAGGGCAAAACTCGTCTTTCAAAATGGTATGTGCCCTACGAAGACGAGGAAAAGATAAAGTTAAAAGGTGAAGTGCATCGCTTGGTTGCACCGAGAGATCAGAAGCATCAGTCAAACTTTGTCGAGGTGAGTAATGACGAGTGTTTTGGTGATTGGCAAGGGGATGTCAAGGAGAATAGATGTTGGTTATCGGCAAGGGGATGGCGCTGCTGTCAAGGAGAATAAGACGTTAGTCATTGAGTATGTATAAAACGTCGTCTTTTTTTGTCTCTAGTTTCGTAACCACAAAATAGTATATCGTCGGTACGCTGGTCTGTTCTTTTGTGTGTGTGTCGATGCAAATGATAACGAATTGGCGTATTTGGAAGCAATACATTTCTTTGTCGAAGTGCTCGATGCATTCTTTGGAAATGTGTGTGAATTGGATTTGGTTTTTAATTTTTACAAGGTGAATAAGAATATAAACGAAAATGTTAATGTGTAATACCGAGAGAATGCTATATTGTTAGCAATGACCCTTTACTGATATCGTATTTATCTCATAGGTGTATGCTATTTTAGACGAAGTATTCTTGGCGGGTGAGATTGAAGAGACGAGTAAGAATCTCGTCTTGACAAGATTGGATCATCTGGACAAGCTAGAATAGAATATATATAATAGAGAATGGCTTGGCTAATTTATTAAAAGGAAAAAAGGAACTATTTTTAATCACGGACGGGTAAAAATTAATTGTTATATAACTGATCATATGCGTAAAGCAAACTCTAACTTAATATGAGATTGGGATTTGCCTATTTTTGTGGTCGATCAGTTATAGGCATTTGAGTCTGTGTTTGGGGAAACTCATGGGTTAAAAGTTTATTGCGCGTGCGCACATCTTCTCGCAGCCCAGGAACGATAGAGGGACATTCTACGTTATATAGATTGGATACCATCTGAAAGCTTCCTTACCCCCGGAACATCGAATAATAAAAGAGTGTTTCTATTTCATATAGATCGCAAACGGGAAACCAGTGATCCCAAATTGGAGCATGCGTTTTTTAATTTTTCATCTGACATAACATTTTCTCCCGCAGGGGGAAATTACACGATGTTAAATAGCAGGAGATGGGCAATGAAACCGTTATGTCCACCTTTGTAGACTGACTACCACGAAGGGGCTTGCACAAGTTTAGCGTTCGAGAATTGTTACTTGCTAGCAACTGTTACAGATTTCCCTCCCGAAACTAACTGTATGGCAAATATTACTTTATTAACCATACTTCTTATTCATCCTCCTCCACTTTCACTTCAATCTTTTTCTTCTTTTTCTTCTCACTCTTACTGGTATCATCATCAACCTCGGATTTTTTCTTTTTCTCCCTCTTCTCCCTCCTCTCTTTCTTGTCTTTTTCTCTCTTTTCCCTTCTCTCCTTTTTCTCCTTTCTCTCCTTCCTACGTTCCTTCTTTTTCTTCTCCTCTTCCTCATCATCACCACCCTCTTCCTCCTCCTCCTCCTCCTCCTCCTTCTTCTTTTCCTCCTCCTTTTCTTCATCTTCTGCAACAGATGATTTATCCTTTTTAATCCGTTTAGCGGCTCTCTTGGATGATTCAGCTTCTTCAGATACCGATGGTTCAGTTCGCTGAATTCCCCCAAAGAAAGCATAGATTAGATACTTATCGTTACATATTATTCTAAACTCAATATCATTCTTCGCACGCGGTCATTACCTTCAAAGGAGCGACGTGTTCAATGTTCATGTCCATGACTCCATGAGCCACCTCCTTTACACTCACATCCAAACTTGTAGATACAACACCTTCCATTGAAGCACTTGTAGAAGACTGGTCTGTTCGTTGGTAGTCAACGTAGTTCTCTTTCCACTGTAAAGGTGTTTTTTCAGTAACGCGTCCGTATTTGTCTAATCGACCATCCTTGATAAGCTGCTTTTTTTGCTGGGCTTTCGGACCCAAACCCCAGCGGCGAGGATAAGTGTCCCGTTCCATAATTACACGTTTTATTTTTGCCACTACGCCTGTTAAAGAAAAATAAAGATCGATAAGGACGTACTTTAAAAAAAGACTAGACATGAATGAGAATTCGCCTTACAAAACCTTCATTTTATGCTTACCGTGATCACAAGTGGCCATAACAGCCGTTGTCATTAGTGCAATTCCTAACGCTATTGCTTCTCCTTTCGTAGACATCAATACAACTTCTTCATTAACTTCAATGCCAGACTCATATCTGAGTAAACCCGGTATCATGAGTTTAGCCCCATAACATATTGCATTTACTGCACTATCTTTCACCACAATTCTCTTATACGTTGATAATAAAGTCTCTAGAGGTCGTATGACTCTGCGAAGATAGGATTCTGGTCAGGGAAGAGGAAAAAAAAAGTTTAAAATATATATGTATTAACGTGTGCATGTAGATATGGTGCTTGAAACATATGATTGGATGGAAGGCAAATATGATTTAAATCACATATTAATTCCTTGTACTCACCATCGCGTGTCTGATCATATAACCATTGTGCATCCAAAACATCATGCATTGTCACCAAGTATTCCTATAAAGCCGTCAATACAAGTAACAAAACACAAGTATCCGAATAAGTTAGAACAATCAAGTCTAAAATAGTCTATTAAATTCATTGTCTCTTCTCCCCTCGCCAATTACCTCTTCACTCATGGATCCACTTCTCACTCTCCTCAATTCCTCCATATGTCCACCAACACCCAACAACAATCCCAAATGCACACATAACGTACGGATGTACGTTCCAGCTTCACAAGAAACCCAGAAAACGCCGAGATTACGATCAGAATCAAATTCTATGAGCTTTGCTTCATGAATTGTACGAATGCGTAGTTGCCGTTTCACGGCGGAAATCAGTGGAGGTCGTTGGAAAAGTGCACCGGTTAGGGTTTCGAGAGTTTGGGAAAGTTTTTTTGCGGATTCAATCGCATTATGTAACCTGACAACACAGACGTATTCTTTGCCTAGAGAAAAAATCGCGAAAAATTTGAGGGCAAGTAGAGCAAAAATGTTAGAATAATTGAGCTTGGTGATACAAACCAAAGTTTTAAAAGTAGGATCAGTTTTCGATTCCAAGTAAATAAAAAAATTAAACTCTTTACTCGATTTCACGTCACTTTGTCTTCTGACATACCTGCTCCTTGCTGTGATTTGACCAGTCTCGTAGCACGATCAATACATACTATCAAACAACCAGTAACCTTTGGATCGAGTGTCCCACTATGACCAGTCTTTTCTACTCGAAGAATTCTACGTATCCATGCTACTACTTCATGTGATGATGGGTTGGCTGGTTTATCAAGATTTATTATTCCATATCTGTCAGACACAAAAAAAAATGTACGATTAAAAATGGTATACATCATTGAGCCTATATTGCAAAAATCCAATCGTACCTTATATATTCGCTTAGACTCCGTTTCAGTGGCGAGCATCCTTGAGGGATAGGCGTATAATGTGCCGTTCTCACATGCAATCTGTCAAAGTTCTAACAGAAATTGAAAAATCATTGTCAAAAATGAAGGCATAAACACGTTAACAAAAGTACGAGTAAAAGGTCTGTGCTTCACGACAGGCATTGTCTACTATAGGCGTAGTCGTGTACCGAAGACTAGACCAGTCGCCAGCGCGAGATTCAAAGAATTGCGAAAGTAACCACGTAAAGATTCGGTCATAGCCTTCCAAATAATAATAGTTTTTACCTTTAGTAATAAAGGCCACTCTGATGCGTCAAGTGACGGTACCCTTGATTCCGGTTTAATGAAGTAATCAACAGTTGGAACTGGCAGTCCTGCCATTGTAGAGGAATGATATCTTTCCAATCAGTATGTCAAAAGCTATCATGGCAAATTTATATAATTCACGAAATTTAAAATTTTTTCAAAATTAGCGTTACACACGAAATAAGCCAACAGTTTTGTAGTCCCGTGACTGAGAAATAGTAATTATAATACACTTTTTAGTTATTACTGATTCGCGCACAAGACTAGTCGATGCTATGTTTGTCCAATTTTACTTTCCTACATTCAATGTAGCGATGTATATGGATGTTAATTTAACCCAAATAAAATGAATCATGAACTAAAGTATCACAATTACTCGCCCCCGAGTAAATACACTAGTAACTTACAATCTTCCAATTGTCTACAGAAATTAAGACGAATATCATAAATAACTGTACGCGATTGTTGTCATAAGCTACCAGTTATCATCCTGTTCTTTCATATGTACACATCTGGCGATCCTGTGACTTTCGGTGATTTTTTGAGATCGGACGACCAATTACATTCAACCAACCGATGTGATGGTACAAACATCAATTTTTTTCGAGATGAACTAATCCGACACATTTCGACGAAATATGACGGAAACATCGACCCCCACCAAATCTGCTTGTCCTATAGATCATCGTTCTCGCTCTGGATTTTTTTCTTCATTCTCTCGACAAAACACTTCCTCCGATTCAAATCTCAATGCTCAAGGCTGTACGAGTGATACTCTCGACAAATCCTCGACACAAACACCCACCTCTTCCCAACGAATTTCGCTAGACAATCAACGTGATGTCTCTTCTATTCCACGCTGGTCTTCAACTCCGTCCGATTATTGGGTTTATCCCTCAGAACAACAATTCTTCAATGCTTTAAAACGTAAAAACCACGAGGCTAGTGAGACAGATATGCGATCCGTAGTACATATACATAATGCAGTCAATGAACGGGCCTGGAGCGAGGTTTTAAAATGGGAAAGGTTGCATGAAAGCACAAATAAATGTGCAGTGAAATTGAAGAGTTTTCGGGGAAGGCCTGGAGATTTGAGTTTTAAGGCGAGAATGTATGGATTACTAGGGTGAGTTTTTGTAAAATGTCTTGTTTGTTAGGATTAAGCAATGAAGATTCCAAACGACGAATGAGCATGTATGTAAACGGAAGTATTTCTAAATACCTTGTCTCGCTTATTTTTTTTATTCCTGTCCATAGATATACATATCCCTTTGATAGACATGATTGGATAATCGATAGATGTGGTAAAGAAGTCCGTTACATAATCGATTTCTATTCCGGAAAACCTGATTCCAGGAACCCGCATTCAGTTAGTTTTTACATTGATGCGAGGCCAGCTTTAACAATAGAAGGTGTAGTTGATCGAATACGAATGATTCTTGCTTCATGGAATTAGAATAATTTTGGATTGATGGACATTGGCCTAGGCTGAAGTTGCAAGGGTGGATCGTGTGCGTAGAGACATTGCATCGTCGATGAGTATAATAATTGTTTACTCGTAAATCATTAAAGAATTAAGTATTTATATGTGTGATTGATTAACAGCGGCCCTTTTATTAAACCTTGGATTACGAAAAGTAAACAATTAGTCTAGATCAAAACCATTCATCCCATACGAAACTTTTCTCTTCCCATTCTCCCAATCAAACTTATAGGTATACCCTTGACATTACTGATTGTTCGATTATCAAATTGAATATATTTCTGTGTTCATGAGTACTGGTACAGTCATATTATAGTCGACCTCACTATCACACAAGACAAACCCCTGTAAAATCAGTGACTGTATGGGGGTGTGACTATATAGACTGCATGGTGACTAAAATTAAAAAGGAGAATATTAGCTGGATTTTTGATCTCAATATCTCAGCTGCCGCTCCTCGACAGACAATTTCAATATCAGTTTTATTAGTTATTATTCGGGTGCCTATGGTAATTGCGCAATATTCAATATTAATATGTGTTTCTGTGTGTAAATTACATGATCCATTGCATTAAATATTAAGCGAAAAGAATTCTCATTAAATTTGCCTTTATGAATATACTGAACTATATCCAAAGCAATTTAATCTTGCTATGGACCGCTCAACTGTTAGTATCAATAAAAATTTCTGTATCTTGAAGAGAGGAAGAACCAAAATTAGTGGTATTTCAAAAGCAAGGCTTATTTCTTTATGTATTCTGATAATATAAAAATCATATGTAAATCTTGTCTGCGAGCACACGTCCGGTTTTACCTGCAAAAAATAGAATTGTTCTATGGCATAATTGCATCATTATTTCCACAAAAGAAAACTAAATTTTTCCAACGCGTCTTTCTCAAAAACACATTTTTAAAGTTTAAAGGTGGCAGCACTTGTTTCGTTCGCCAATTAAGCTTAAGTGATGAATTACACCCATTCAACCATGAGTGCCCAGGAAAAGGTATTGCTTTACTTTTATTTGATTCGCTCTGCTCACTTTATGTTAGTATTAGGCCTTAAATAATTTCGCCAAATAATCCATCGAATGTAATTAATTAGTCGAGTTTAATAGTTTGAAAGCTATATTTCTCAACGTCCAGTCTTTCTAACACGTTCTTCAAGCTAAAATTAATCAAAATTATTTTTACAATGGGACGAGAAGCGCCACCCGTTTGTTGTCAGTGTATCAAACCTCGAAAATCCTACGACTTGATTGGTTCGTTATACACGTATTCAGCTTATCGAGATTTTTGTTTTATCAAATTTCGCAATAAGCCGAATTTATATATATATAAACTTTATTAATGATAAAATGCAAGAATACTCGTTTTCTGTAACATATTCTGTTGTTTAGTCTCAATCGTTCTATTTAACTTTTTTAGATTAGATAAGAAGGCAGTATCAACTTAAAGCTCACTATCACAATCTTGAGTAATATACAGAAACAAAACACACAATACAATAAATATCTCATGAGCCTACTCCGTGGAAGAAGGCAACAGGAGCCAAGAATTAATACAAAGAGATTGTTTTCAAGGCCAGTCAGCGTCTTTCGGTTTACTCTTTTCTTTACTGTTTTATTTCTTGAATCGTTTAAAAATGACATAACATTTGAAGAGCCACTTGTTGAATTTTCTCCACGATCGTTCATTCTGAAATATTAATCAGATAAAAGGGCTAATTGAAACTTTCCCCGTAAAAATATATACAAGCCACGTGCGCGAAATGGATGCGTGAAGATCGTTCGAGAATGGCCTATGAACCATCAAGCGATTGTTTATGACTAGTATTAGTATGTCTGATTTCGATCATGGGATTTAAGAATGATCCAATAAATATAATTTCACGTGATTATTTCGGTATATCGAGATAAAATTATTATAGTCGGTTAGCCAAAAATCTTCGGCTTATCGTTTAACGCGAATTACTAGTTAATTTCGGCTTAGACTATAATAAAATTTTTGGAAATTAAAAAAACTTCGGCTTAATGCAATTTCGGCTTAGCGTGACTTCGGCTTATCGAGTTTCACTTGTATAGTCACAATTGTATCGATATTACTATTATAAATAATATTAAGCTATACCCCGAACAGTTGCAAAGTTATTAAAAGTATGTAAGTATGCAAATTGTTAACCGAAACCCGTTTACGTGTGTTGTGTTAATCTATGAACGTACCACGCGCATTTACAGTGCAAGGCAGTTCGCACTAAACCTGCGCTACACGTTGTAAAAACCCAAATGTTGTTTTTTTGTGAAACTGTCAGAGCGACGTGGTGTAGTGTCGGGAACAGAGAAAATTTCGGATGACGAATGAAAGAACGTGAATGATAAATCTCGGTTTACTCCATTTAAAAGTGATCGGTTTGGAATTTCAGAAGCAAGATATTATGTTGATTGTCTCCAACAGTTAAACGTGGTGGAGTTTTTAATAGGATTTAGTATTATTTATGCAAGAACTTAGAGAGAAATAGAGAATTATGAATCAACAGATAGTGCTCAGTTATCAGCAAATTAACAAGCAAAATATCCTGTTTACGTAGAGTGGCATTAATTTATCGTTCATAACCAATCCTGTGATCAGTTTATTATCTTTGAATGCATTGTTTAGTGGTACATCTGCAGTACAAATTTTACATGTACTGCACATAATACATAATATGTAACAATTGCTTACCTGCGCGATGTAGCACAAAATAATTGTTATGTTCTCTGTCGAGATTGCATTTTGTTTATTCAAAGTATGTCGTTAGTTGTTAATGATACTCATAATCCAGTAATTGACAACTTTGTTCAATCCAATAAATATGAATTAGAATGGGTTCTTTGCTCGGAAATCACAGACATAACGTCAAGTCAAGTTGACAACATCTACTACGCTATTCGCAAGCAAACACGGAGTGACGGTAGAGTTTATGAAGACAAGATAATGATGCTTTTACTCGGAAATAATGAAACATGTACACCAACTCTTGTAAGTGAGTTTGCCAGAATACACTCACTTCCGACACACAAGTACAATAATGATGACAATAACTTCAGAAGATATTCCTACTGGCTTTACTATCGCAACGTACAGATAAAGGGATTTACCGAGCATGATAACAACTATTACATGGTAGCCGATAGACGCTTTTACCATTATTATTCTCTCTACGGGTTCTGCACTGCATGTGGAATACTCCGATGCAGTCCCGTGTGGTGCATCTGTGGACATAAACAATTATCCGATGGATGGGCTAGCAACAATAACCAACTCGATGAGTTTATCAAGAAATCTCAATTACAAACAAACTCAGCAAATCATGCCTATTTGGAATGGATTCCATACGATTGCATTTATAAGGTACCAACTCTAGCGTGTGATGTTGACTTGACTCCGCTTGAAATAACGGATGAGACGGATGATTCATATTATGACAAGGTAACCAGTAATTATGAATATATTGTGTTTATCCATTGTTTAGATAAATATTGACTTGTGTATAATTTCCACTAGTTATGTGATGAGTATCCAGATATTCTTGCCACGGATGTTTGGATTACTATCGGATTTACATATGATGCAAGTGAAAAGAAGTATTACCTAATAGAAGATTGTATAAGGCGTGAATTATGTCTGGCATGTACAGAACGATTGGCACATACTATAGATAAATTCTGTTTCAAATGTAAAGCACCAATACCTGTTGATTGGACTACTGGTAACGAGTCATTGGATTCATTTATAATGGATTCATGGAGTAATACTGAGCATTTATATGATGCCTATATACAATGGATAGAGTATGATTTATTGACAAATGTACAACAGATGACATCATTACACCATGGATGTACACTTATAGCAGACTGGTTAAAGCAGACAGCGGATGAACCGACAAAAGTGACACTCAAGCAGATAGTAATAGGTGATACTCAGTCGCTTGATTTTCATCAGGTAAATTATTTCACGTGTAATAGTAATAGTATTAAATATGCATTGCACTTTGATTTTTGTAATGATTGTATTATTATTCAATAGCTAACTCAGGAATACCCGACGATATTAACCCCTGAGAATATTTGGATAATTGGGATCACTCGGGAGCCATCTACCCGGAAATATTATTTAGTTTTCTACTACGACGTACATGCAATATTGAACAACTTTATGGCGACACGTCGTTACGGTGTGATGATGCAGTATGCCGACTTTGATGAAATTAAAGAGATTGGATCTGGTGGGTATGGAATAGTCCATACTGCCAAATACAAATATGAATACCATTCACTAGTTGTACTAAAACGTTTTAAGAGTTATGATCAGACGCCAGAATTATTTATTAACGAGGTAAGTGTTCTTGATATTATTATTAATTAAAGTGATATTTAATTTGACGCTGTATTTATTTTTATTTAATAGTTCAGAAATCATGCCAAGTGTTTGTGGTATGGTTTCCTTAATCTTTATGGAGTCACGCAAGACCCAGAAACAAAAGAGTACATGATTGTTATGCAATATGCTAACAATGGTAGTCTTTTGTCTTATTTGGATCAAAATATTAACAAATTGACGTGGAGGGATAAATTATGCTGTTTGGGGGATATTGCATATTATCTGTATAATATCCATCGCATGGGATTAGTGCATTGTGATCTTCATAGCGGAAACATAGTTTTGTATCATGATGACGATGCTGATGAAACAGGGTTCCAATCAAGTCGCCCACTGATATGCGATCTTGGCCTTTCTCAATCGGTGAATTCACGTCAACAAAATTCACTGAAGTAAATTAATATCGACTTAAAGACGTACTGTATTAAAACTTATTTGAATTTATGAGCATTGAGAAATTCGATGCCTCTGTTGAGTAATACCTCAACCAAAATTTGGAAAAAGTCGTTAATTTTGCAAGAGCTTGCGGATATCGCGATGGAAGTATTGTATTAAGCGTTGATGACATGTAGTAGGAGGCTTACATGAAGAATATACTCTCTTTATACAATTGACCGCACAAGTCAATGTCGAAAAGTCACTCTCTAATGGCTGACTAATCGAAAAAAAAACGATTTATCGGGAATTACGTGAATAAGCGCGCTCTCACCAGTTCATCGAGCCAATCGAGTTTGGAAATTACAAGTCCAAATTTGGCAATGCATAGCAAAAAGGGGTAATACCATCTAGCCATCTG